>SEYY01022082.1:5000-22002 GCA_009176605.1 Armadillidium nasatum | reverse complement strand
GAAGGAAATAATGGGATTCTTTCAGATAAAAGACCGCAGTAAATAAAAATATCAAAGATATTAAGAAAGAAAAAGGTTCGAGTTGTGCGTTTTTAAATAATATAGTTGAATGGAAGATTAGTTGCACTAAGGCCACCTTCCTAAGGCATCAACTAATTTCTATTGAGTGGGTTATCTTTCAAATTAGAAGTGATGAAAGGTGAAATAGTCAGCATAAGAGTCGATAGTTGATGAGGTGAAGTAATATTAAGTAGAAAAAAATTTGGGATTGAACAGAATTCTGAGAAATAAAACTATTAATAGATTTAAAGAATGAATAATGGCCGTCTACAACCGCTGCTATAGGACGACCGAAAAGGAAATAACAGAGAAGGTTACAGGTAGAAGAATAGTATCTCGAAAGAGGGAAGTATAGAAATTAAAGTTTTGTGACAAACTCTAAAATAAGATTAATAGTTCCGGAATTGTCAAAAGAGGAATTAGAGATAGGGGTATGAGCGAAGAGTGCAGTTTTAGCAGAATGTAAAACGGCAGTTGCACAGTCGGAAGATACAAGAAGAGAATTAGAGGAAGAAGCAGTTATGAGAGAGCTGATATTTTTTTTCGGAAAATATTTTCTACTGATGAAAGTATTTTTAGCGTCGCGAGGAATAGATTTTGCATAATTCCGAGTTGAAATTTAGGAAGCATGTGTTTATGGAGCTTAGATACTACGTTAATTTCCGAAATCAACGTTTCTATTGCGAAAGCAATTGAACAAACTGAGTTAATACAACGTTTATTAGTTTTTGTTGAAGGGAAATAAAATTGAAATATACCAGAGAGAATCACCTCAATTATTCTGTTAGGTAATCGAAGAATATACCATAGACAGTAGAAATAAGTAACAATTAAACAGATCAGATAATTTAATTGCAAACTGGCAAGAGACTTTTAGCCAATAGATAGAAATTTCAGAAGACAAATCCAATATGAGACACAAGAGTATAAAATTTAATTGGGTGCATAAGCACAACTGCCTGCCTTTGGTTAAATGTTAACAGGAGAAAACAAACGTGGGTTTATTTTCAAACACCCGAGTTTAAGTTAAGGATAAAAAATTAGGTCTAGAACAGAATAGGAAAATGTTGTAGATATCGAAGAAAGAAAATCGTGTACACGAACATCTTCGGCAATCTCGTGACAGTACCAACCCAACCACCGGACGCGGTCAACTCCCAAATGGTTATATATATATATATATATATATATATATATATATATATATATATATATATATATATATATATATATATATATATATATATATATATATATATATATATATATATATATATATATATATATATATATATATATATATATATATATATATATATATATATATATATATATATATATATATATATATATATATATATATATATATATATATATATATATATATATATATATATATATATATATATATATATATATATATATATATAACACCCCTGAATCTGTGACGTTATGGCATGGGCTATCATGAGACTATAACGTTATTCGTCCGTCATTTTTTCTTGATCATGTAGATTTTTTTTGTACACGTGATTTTTAATCTGTATGCCATCTTTGATTTGTCCGCCATATTGGATTCATCGAATTTTCTCAAATGGTTTCCACCATCTTGTATTTGAATTTTCCCGAATTTTTTTCATCACGTGGGGCCCTCCATCTTTAATTTGATTTTAATTTTTAGTCAATTTTTTTTCTCGACCTCGTGTAAAATTCATTCAAGATGGAGGAAACGATTTGAGAAAATCTACGAAAGTGAAAACCAAGCTTTCGGAAAATCCAATATAGCGGACAGAAATCCAAGATGGTGGACAGATCCAAAATGGCGGACAGAAATCACGTGTACAAAAAAAAAAAACCTACGGAAATAAAAACCACGTGATAAAAAAAAATGGCTGACTGATGACGTCATAGGCTCATGATAGACCATGCCAAGACGTCACAGATACAGGGGTGTGTGTGCTTGCGCATGCGCAGGTGACGCTATCACTGAGAATGTCTGCATCCTGAGGGTCACGGATGTATCCGGTTGTAGCCAATGAGGCATCGGATGTAGCCGGATGACTCCTTACCCTCTGTGCCAGCTGTCGCTGTCTCTGGCACTTCCCTCATGCCAAGTGGGTGTCGTATAACCAAACGTGTCTCGTGCTAGAAATGGCTAGAAGTTTCCAGAAGTGCTAGAAAAGGCTAGAAATGACACTCAGGAAAGACCATGAGTTAGGCCCTAGCACTAAAAGGAAACGAGTGCCAAATAAGGGATGGCATGTGCTTGGAGGAACTGACCGTGGGAAAAAGGGGGGAGCTTAAGGGATAAAAGGATTAAAAGGTCAAAAAGAGGCAGGGATTAAAAGGATTAACAAAATTAATTATGAAGATTTTCCGGGTCAATTATTGGATTATCAGATTAAAAATACCTCAGGAAAGAGCGTAGAGGCCAATTTCCCCCACCCCCTCCATCGTTTCCCCTCACTTGGCACTGGCACAGTGCCTGGCATGGCCGCTAAAAGTCGAGCCCTACTTATATATATATATATATATATATATATAATATATATATATATATATATATATATATATATATATATATATATATATATATATATATATATATATATATATATATATATATATATATATATATATATATATATATATATATATATATATATATATATATATATATATATATATATATATATATTATGTAAAATAATATATATATATATATATATATATATATATATATATATATATATATATATATATATATATATATATATATATAATATATATATATATATATATATATATATATATATATATATATATATATATATATATATATATATATATATATATATTATATATATATATATATATATATATATATATATATATATATATATATATATATAAATATATACTATATATAAATATATATATAATATATATATGATATATATATATATATATATATATATATATATATATATATATATATATATATATATATATATATATATATATATATATATATATATATATATATATATATATATATATATATATATATATATATATATATATATATATATATATATATATATATATAATGTCTCCACCGGCAGGCAAAAGTCATAGGCATACTAAATACAACCGAAGTTATGGGAAAATATACGAAACAAGTAAATCCAAGACCAATTAGACCTGATATTCTGCGTTTGAAAGCATGCAATTCAAAAAGTTGGAAAATTGATAAATGGAATGTGTTCCAGACTTTACTAGTTCAGTGCATGTAAGATTGAGCATAGCGGTTAAGTCTGGTGTCAGTGGGACGGACAGAGTAAGGATAAAACTAAGAAGTAAAGAAAAGCATGTCGAACGAGTTTTTCTCATTGGAGGAGATATGCGACTGAAGGTTTTAGAAGAGCAGTGTTCGCTGTAATATAGGGAGAGTTACGCAACTATTCTACTGTCAGAGAGAGACAGATGAAAGTTATTGAGATCGAAACAGTTGATAAGACCAAAAGCCTAGACCCCATCTTTTAAAGGAGAGCTATGAGCGGAAACACTCCCAATGTGAGAGGAATTCTCCATACAGTGGCAAACTCCCCCCCCTATAAATAGCAAGCATCTGAGGTTGCATGAAGAAATTATGAAGGCTCCTCGGAACGCCCAACTTCTTGGAAGCTTATTTAGAAAATTAGAAAAGTGGCCTTTATGAAAGATCACTAGAAAAGGAAACAAATGATAATAGGGACAGACGAAGGTTTGAACTAAGTACTTTCGAAGAAGATATTATAGTTGTGTTCAAGTTTATAACTAAAAGGTAGATAAAAAAAAGGTGTTTTTGAAAACAACCATGTTTTTAAAACCATAAACTAGAGACACGAGAATGATCAAAAGTTAGTTGTTGCAAGGCCACCTTGAAGCATCACTTATTTGCTGTTGAATGAGTCGTTTTACAAAATGGCAAGAGTAATGAAGATGGAGTCATTGGCATAAAAGTGGAAAAGATATGAAGTATTACTGATGAAAAAAAAAAAAAAAAAAAAAAAAAAAAAAAAAAGGAAGGGAACCCACAGTAACATCACTATTGATAGATTTAAAGAGTGAATGATGTCCGTCAATTGCAACAACTATTATGCTATCAGAAGAGAAGGAAATTACTGAGAGAAGGGCAGACACCGAAAGAGAAAAGTCTAGAAATCAAAGTTTTGAGCCAGACTCTATCGAAACCCTTCTATGTCTATCGCTAAAGCAAAAGATTCACCGAAATGCTAAATGGAAGTTTTAGTTTTATTTCGAAATTAAAGATCACTAATTGAGTGTTCCTTACGGGAGTCATTTTGGCGATAAGATAACATTTGAAAATTTAAGATCTTTCCAAATTTTCCTATCAGGGGTAGACTAAAAACTATTAGAAAGGACAGAGGTTAAAGTTATAGGAAGATAGTTGGAATCCCTCTGGAAAGACGAAATAATTTACCATTCAGAGGAAAGAACTAAACAAATAACTGACTCACTCTAAGTATTAATTAAGGAAAATGAGCTTATAAGTGTTCATAACTAAATATCTTCAGTTATAAAGTGTTTAATTTTTTATAATTACAATTTTTCTACTCTGTTAAGATGAAAGTAAATATTATTACATACATTATGCATTGTACATTATAAACAGTATATATTACACATTACCTCATGCCATGAATACAACCGATCGATTCTTTGCTATTATCAACATATCGGAAGGTCGATTTGAAACTTTTCGTTAACGAGAAACATGTCAACTTCTGTAGAGTTTGTTTCTTCACTGCATATTTAAAAACATATTAGTGAAACTAGATAAAGACAAAGAGTACGTGTTAAAGTTTAATTTCATTAAAAAAATATTCTCAAAAATTAACTAAGAATTTTTTCCTTATCCAACTTTGCATAGCAATGAAAATATAATTTCGTTTCTGCCTTGTGACCCGATGGTCGCTCCTAAATTTTCACACTGTACAGGGCGACAAGCCGGCAGGTTAAACTGTTTTATTTCTAATTAGCGATATTTTTTTCGGCACTTTTAGGTGCAAAAATTCTCCGATTTTTTTAAAAAAATTTTGTTGCAAACAGCAAAGAAAATGCTAAAAGATGAAAGATTTACGGTTTTTTCCCGATCAATTTCATTTTCTTCTATCGAAAAATGGTAATTTTTTTTTTTTTTTTTTTTAAATGAGGCCAGCCCAAACTACGGCACAGAGGGGAAGAAAAAGTTATAACATTGAGTAAGTCAACGTGTTTTAAAAATTTGACAAATGACTTTATGGTTGAAAAGCCGAATTATCGATAGATTTAAAGAGTTACTGACATTATTATTATTATTATTAACACTGCTAATAGTGTACGTATTATCATCCATTTTCCTACTCTTGTAAATGATACTAGAAATTGATAAAAATTTATTTTATTTCTATAATCTATCATTATAGTATGATATTAAAAGTAATAGTAGCAATGATAATTATTATCTTCGTTATAGTTATATTTTATTATTATTACTATTAACACTATAACTAATATTGTTATTATATTAAGAATTTAACAACATTTTAAATGCTATTATAATTACACATACTTTACCCGGAGTTGTTCCATAACGTTCCAAGTTGTTCTCGTCAACAATTGTTCCAATAATAACAAGCAAGACGAGCAAACCTAAGAAGGAGCTTCACAAAAATTATAAATATTCGAATTTTATCACTCAAAAAACTTCTCAAAATATTATTATCACCTTCATTGTTATTATTATTATTATTAAAAAGAAAGCTTTTGATATGGTTGGAAAAAAAAGAGGCTGAATATTAAGAAAAAAAATGTATTTTTAACATACCAAACAAAGGCGTCAAATCCGTCAAACTTTGCGTGATTCGATCTTCCTTCTTCGTGACAATCAAGACCAACTATTTTTCTATCAATTTCACTGAACGTTTGAGTTAAAGAAACCTTTCGGTATAAATTAATGATTTAATAAAAAAAAAAAAAAAAAGAAAAACAGCTCCTAAATGATAATTTATTTTTACCTTTTTAGTTAGATAGTATGTGATTGTTTCTTCAGAGGTTTTATTTTTTATATACGTTTACCAGTACTATTATTTAGCTATTTTCTAATTTTGAACTTAGTAATGGAAGAAACTCTGCGATTTATAAAAATTTAAAACATATCTTATGTGACCTACATTTAAGGCCCATTTATTTTAATGCTTCCTTTCCTTGGTTTATAAGACATCTATTATAACACTAATAATTTATTTTCCGGTTTAACAATTTTAAAAAAAAAAAAAAAATTACGTTCAATGTGCTTCAATGTATTAAAAATTAAAAAAATTTTAGTCAGCAAAAACATAAATACTTTCATTAATAATTTTATCTGAAAATGTCTTGCTGGGGTGATGAGTTCTTCAAATTGGCCAACATTTTCCTTAATACATTATATATACACATACAAAAACCCATTATATTATTGTAAAGTATACATCAAATCAAATCAAATCTAATAAAATTATATATAAAAATACATAGTAAGAAAAAAAATAATAATGGTAATAGAGTTAATAGCAAAATATTGAAAGAAACAAGCGTTACTGTAACAAAAATAATAAATAACAAGTAATAATAATAAATAATAATAATAAATAAAACTACTATTATTAACACTATAATAATAATAATAATCATCTTCATCATTATAAATGGCAACTAAAATCTATCTTTAGAACTTCAGTAATAAGTAGTTTTTAATATTTTTTTCGAAAATACCCTAGAGTGGATGATTCCTGAAGGTTTATGAGGCCATTCCACTCATCAATACCCTTGTACGAGAGGACCCTGTGGGAATTAGAAATTTTTTTTGCTTTGTCTAGTGTAATGGATTGTGTGCTACGGAAACAGGTTTTTCTCATAGTTTGGCTCTGTACTATTAGATTAAGTCAGAGGTTCACTTATGACAATAAAGATGTGACTGCTTACTGATAGAGTGTACATATACAAAAGTTTCAGTATAGATAAACATTTGAAAAGTGTGGTTGAATGCTCATAGTAATTACGGTACCCTGATGATATATGAATTATCTGTTTCTGCATTAACCAGAGGTTGTAACAGGTATTCACTGACAGACAATGGATTAGGGAGATAGACAAGACTGTATGAAAAGTTTTTAAAGACATATTTTGGAGTAGAATCTCTAATATTTAGGAATACATAATTTGCATGAGGTAGTTTGCTAACAAAACTTTGATGTGCTTTTAAAAGTGTGTTTCATGATCGAAGATGATAATTTTGCAGTTGACCGAGCAATGATAACATCTTTTGCTTTAACAATAAGGTGGACAGTTTTTTTTATTTGTTATTACCAGATAATGTGTTTTAAGTAAGTTTGTTTGCCTCTACCTATGCTATAATGTTTTTTAGTTCATTATTTACTTTAATTTTTTCAATATTAAAAAGTAGTGGGTCTCAAAATAGATTCCTTGGGAACCCCTTTAAATGTTGGAGCACTGAAAGATGATGTATCTCACAAACAAATAAATTATGCTCGATTATAGTGAACCATTTGTGACATCAGTACTTTCTAGTTTGCTTAGAGTAGATTATATGAAATTAGGACAAATGTTTTCGAGAAATCAAGATGTAATATGTCTGTTTTTTGTTTAGTGCTTATACAAATTTTTAGTAAGGAAGATTAGAACACATTTTCTTTGTTGTGGTTTTTAGTAAAGCCAAATTATGTGAGATCAAACAATTTTCTTGCAAATAATGAGTGTGCTGAGTGTATACTAACTCCTCAAGGATTGAAATTTCACGAAAATTTTTCGGGAGCCAAATGTCAGCAGTTTTGGGAACAGAGGGGGACTCTTGAAATTTTTAATTCAGTTTGATAAACGTAAAGTGCTAGTTATAGATGTAGGTTGGCAATGTTTTAGCACTAGGAAAATTATTTTTTTAAATTTACAGGTTACTAATAAATTCTGAACATGCTCCTGTCTTCGTTCACCTCTATATTCAATGGCCTTAATAATACTATAACATCTCTTTCAGCATTGAAAACTCATGAATATTCACCGTTCTGAAGAATGGAAACTATTCTAGACTTTAACTGTTGTCCTATATTTCTGATCTGTATTCTGTCTAAGCTTTTTGAATCATAGTTAAATTTCATTTCCCCAAATAATATGGCTTTCGAAGCTAAAGATAAATTGTTAATATACTGTACTTTCCTATTCTCTCAGATTTATGGTCTTCTGTCCTAAATAATTAACGGGAGTCTTGTGTAGTAGCGTTTGATATGAAAATTAATTGAAAAAAGTCTCTCTCAGCTACCATTTCTTTGATTCATTTTTCACTTTGCTGACTCGTATCTAGCTTTCCCTCAAATTGCTTCATTTCAACATTGTCTACGATGCAATTTCTACTTTATATATTAATAGTTACGTATCTTGTATTCTGATTTTCTTTCCACACTATTTTTATTTCTCATTAACTATATTCTCCAAACCAACGACTGGTCTCTTCATTCTTCTAGTCATTTCAAATCTGCTTCATCTTTTGCAATTAGAGTCTATTCTGAATCCAAACTTCTTGATTCTATTCTAGTTTACCTTGATAGGATTTTCATGTTTCGTAGCTGTAGACTTTTGAATTCAAACTTTTCAAATATCCATCATGAAATTTCATCGATTGTTTTCATTTTTTTGTCTTCTTCTTGAATAGTCTTTCCCGTAAGTGGTAGCATATTTTTAAAGAAAACATTAAGAACAGAATTTTTAAAATACGAAATAATGAACGTTATGAGTTAAAGTAACACAGTTTTTAAATATAATGTTAAAGTTCTTGAAAGTACCCTCAAGGAAAATGCATGAGGGATATCCTTGTTATTGCCTTAGAAATAAAAGGAATATAAAAGTGTAAAGAAACTGAAAAAGAAAAATTAATATATATATAACTACTTGCTGTTAATTGAAATTGAAAGTTGTGAAGATAAAAGCATGAAACTGAAATTAATAGCCATAAATTTACAAAACGTATATAAATATCATATCCTGACATGCTATATATACGATTTGTACATATATAGCCGTTCAGATTGTTAATATCTTTAAATTATAAAGGAATGATGATTTAGGAGTATAAGTTAACAACACTCTGATTTAACTATAGAGTGTGTGCGTAAAAACAGCTCACTTATCTATTTCAAATGATTTGTTTTTTTCCTTAATCTTTTCAAACAGAATGGTTTGACTTTAACAAAGCATTTGAAATAAACACTTACCATGAGATCCTCATCCGTACACACTGATGGTATACACGTGGCGTAGTAAAATGGAAGCGGAGTAAGAAGAACAGCGATTCCAGGTCCACTTCCTACCTTGTTTTTTCTATCAGGTCCACTTCCTACCTTGTTTTTTCTATCAGGTTCGCTTCCTACCTTGTTTTCTATATCAGGTCTGAAATTATTAGAACAATAATTATATACTGGAAGTTATATTATCTTTCAATGCATTATGTTTTACTTTACAGTTGTTGCAAATTCCGATTGAATAAATAGTTATTATGAATCTATGCTAAATGTCGTTTTTAACCCTTTTGAAGAGCTCGAAAAGATAACACACTTGCATCATACTTACAGTTATCAATGTAAAGCTATGCTAAACAACATTATCAATTGCTTTGCAGATATCAAAGATGAAAGCAATATCCATTAAGTGTATTTTTATTAACACCGAATATGCATAAACTCATATTCATAAATCCTTTATTCAGTGAATGTACATTATAATTTTACAATAGTCATTAGGTCCTATACTACTAACTATACTAATAATAATAGTAATGAAGCGACTGTACAGTTCTCTGAAAAGGAACTTCTACTCGGATACAAATTGGTTTCCATTGAGCCCCAAAGTTTAGTAGTTAGATAAATTTTTGAATTTTATTATTAGTAAGTAAATACTAAAATGATGCATATAATAAAACAAAAAGAGTGATAAAAATAATGCAAATTAAAATACAAATATCTCATAAAATTAATAATAATGAAAATAGTAATAACAATACTAATTCTAACAAAAGTATGTCGACCTTGTTAAGTATTTTTAGAAACGCTGGTAATATTTTTTTTAGTTTAAATGTACAGGGGCCCCCACAGCTCATTTTTTGGGGACTATACCGTGTCAAGAAACTAACAACAGTTGAGAAAAAAAAAGACGGAAAACGAACAAGAGGGAAAAATTGGATTTTGCATAAAATATTCAAGGTAAACAGGAATGATAAAAACACGATCACAACGAAAGTGGGCAGATTCGGATAGGATATGTGCCAAGCGGTGTCGGAGAGGGATATGGAGCAGATCAGGGAAGTAATGGTGTCGAAAGGCGGAGACGGCCTAGCAGCCCACCAAGAGATGAACAACCGAAAGAGCAACAAGCGGAGCGGAAAACGGCAAGATGGAGGAACTTCACGAGCCACAAAGAAGCCATGAGTAAAGTTGGTATGGCCCAGACCCAATCAAGCCAGGACTACCTTTAGGAGGCGATTTCGTCGACACGAAGAAGACCACCGTCCAATGACGGGCTTGACTGCCCGGAGTTTGGAGCCACGAGTATCCTCCTCCCAGCAAGTTTGCCAGCCAGAAAGGAAAACCCCGAACGCACGGAAACATAAATATCCGTAGCAGGGAAGTGGCCCAGACGAACAGCAGGAGGGAGGTATTGGGCATTTGACACCCTATGAGAAGCAGCATGCCGGGCCACCCTATCGGCCTGTTCGTTTCCAGGAACACCGATATGGGAAGGGACCCAACACAGCGCAATACGTTTCTTCTTCGCACTGGAAGAGCCGATACAATTTTGAGTAGCAGAGAACAAGGGTTTCGAGTCGAATAGTGAAGCAGCGCTTGGAGAGCGCTTTCCGAACCGGAAAGATAGTATGGTAAATCTCGGGTTCGATGTGACATTCTATTCACAGCCATGAACACCGCTATCAATTCTGCCGAGAAAACAAGAATAAAATGGAAGGGAGTGGGACACAATGAAGTCCGGAAACACAGCTGAGGCTCCCACACCGTTATCCGTTTTTGGTATCATCAGTGTACACTGATATGAAATAGCTGTAAAAGTCCCGGTGGTGTAGAAAGGAATCTCTCAACGAAACCGGGGGTACCTCTGCCTTAGGAGGAGAGGATCCCAATGCAAACAGCAGAAGGTGGACACACCCAACAGCAAAGAAGCGGAGCTGAAATCAAATTGCCCGCAGAGGTAAGCCAAGGAAAGCAAGATGGAAGTCACAACTCCAGCAAAAGACCCATAAGAAGGAACGATATAGACGCGTTCTATGAAAGTGGTTAAAGCAGATGAATGAGGAACCTGAAAACGGAGGAATCAGAGAGCACATGAGCCGTTCTCTCCGCAGGGGCGGACAAGGGCATCACCTCGGCCTTCACCTCCACCTCCAGGCTCTCCTTTGGTGAATAACGAATGGCTCCGGTGGCTATCCGTAGACCCTCAGTCTGAATCAGGTCGAGGAGACATAGGTAGGACTTGAAGGTTTTTCCGGTAGATGGCACAAGCATAATTCAGTTTATCCCGAACCAGCATGATGTAAAGGTGGAGCATGGAGCTTCTGTCCGCACCCCAAGTCTTAGAGGTGAGGTGCCGTAAGAGATCTAAGGAACGGCGGCAACTAGCCATGAGATGGATGAGTAATATGAGGCACACATCGAGCAAGTCCCATGAACCTCACCGTCGGCACCACACCGATGGGGAAGCTATAAAGGTGCAAGATAAGGAGATAGTGCACTTGACCACCACGACGAGGATTTTTCTGGAAAAGCATGACTTTGGTCTTCGAAGTGGAGAACGTAAAGCCACGTGCAGCACACCAGGTGGAAACCCGGTCGATGACCAGCTAAAGTTGACTCACCAGGTAATAATATTAATAATAGTATCTAATAATGACAATAATAAAAACTAATAATAATAATAATAATAATAACAAAAATAATAATAATAATAAAAAAAAAAAAAATAATAGTATTATAAAATTGGTAGTTAAATTAATAATAATTAATGGTAATATAATAATAATAATAATAATAATAATAATAATATAATAATAATAATAATAATAATAATAATAATAACAATCAATAATAATAATAATAATAATAATAATAATAATAATAATAAATAATAATAATAATAATGAGAAAGAAGAGAAGAGGATGAAGATAGATACACATATAATAATGATCGTAATAATAATAATTATGGCAATGAAGAAATAATATTAATAACTATAATAATAATAAAAATGATAATAGCAACAGTAATAAGGCTTATAGTACTGATTCCAAAGCTAACTTCAATTACAGCAATTATTTAAAAATATTAATAGAATTATCAATAGTAAAAGTTAAGACTACCATAAATAATTATAAAAATAATACTAATAATAATAGTAATAATAAAAATAATAAAAAATAGTAATAATAATAAAAACAATAAAAGTTGCAACATAATATCATTTACAATATTGATAGTAATAAATACGATACAATGTTTGTTGCTAGAGTGTAACATCACTTGAATATAATAATAATGGGAGCTACAAAAATATTTGTTGAAGGAGTAAAAAAAAAATTCCAAAGTAGCAACCACAATGCTTTCCTTAGAGCTTATCCTTCTGGTTAGCCACAATATTTTTGTGATTTGGAGTTACCACTTTCTCAAAGAAAAAAAATTATTTTAAAATTTGAGGCCAGATGTAGAATAAGTAAAATAAGCAAATTATCACACAGAAGGAAAAGCGGAACAGAATGGATATGAATGATAGAAGTAGTAGTAATAATGATTATAAGAAAAAAAAATAGTAATAATAAAAATAATTATAATAGTCATAATAATAAAAACAGTACTAGTAATAAGCGAAACAATGAAAATTAGCACTGGTTAAGAAAATACTTTTTGATTTTGTGAGTAAAAACTTTCAAAGATTTTTCATTTCCTAATATCTATTGGAAGACCGTTAAAAAGCTTTACCGACAGATAGGTAGCAACTTGTCTGGCTTTTTCTAATCAGTACAATAGAAGATTTATATTGAAGCTATTTCGCAGATTAATATCTCTTCGAATCGGATTCTTAAAGAAGCTAGATATTAAGAAATTGCAGGCGTTATTATTTATTATTTTGTTTTATTATTTTAGTAGAGAAAAATTTAGTAAGTGGTGAAACTAAGATTTTAAGTTTTTAAAACAATAGTTGGGTATGATCATAAAGAAGGCCAGCACTTATTAAAGGAATAAAGCATTTTTCCATAATAATAATAACAGGGTTGATAACAGAGTTTCTAGCAACACCGTAGATTGGCAGGCAATACAACAATTGTGAGTGTATAATGTGCGTAATATATATTTTTAAAAATATATAAGGGAATGTATTTGGCAAGTTTGACCAGTATATACATATATTTCGCTAATTTATTTACTAGTTGATTTATATGTTCTTTAAATGTTAATTTGTCGTCAAATGTTACTCCCAGTATTTTGGCATTTGTAACTCTTTGTAATTTCGCTTCGTTTAAGTTAATTTTAAAGTTTTCTTTTTTATACTTTTATTGCTGATAATAAAATTTGACGTTTTTTGTACATTTAGTGAAAGTTTAATAGAAATTATCAAACTCATTATTTTATTTAATTAAAGTAAGCGTAGCTTTTTATGAGAGTGTGTAAGGATTTTTATCTTTTGTTAATATCGACATATCGTCCGCAAAAGAGATAGAAAATGAGTTATGCGATTTGAATAAATCGTTCGTATATAGGGTGAACAATAATGACCCCATAATAGATCCTTGGAGAACGCCAGTGGTTACTAGCGATGTACTTGAGTGAATGTTCCCCAATTTTACACACTGAGGCCTTCCAGTTAGATAAGATCTTAAAATATTATAATATCTTATAATTATAATAATACAGTTATTATCGTTATCAATGTATAGTTGCATGAATCAGTATCATTAAGCTCTTTGGAGATCTACAAAAAAATGAGTCCTTAGTAGCAAATTTATAAATTTATATTTTTTTTTATTACTAACAATTAATATAAATATATGATAAACTAATAGGAATTATTAATAACGAAGAGATTTATATTAATATCGTTTTTAACAGATAATAAAGGAGAAGCAAATAAAAATTAATATACTGCATAGAGTTCCTAAAAAAATTATATAACATACTCATAAAATATTTTGCAGTATTTTCCTTGAAAGTTTATTATACTTTCATCTCTCAGAGGGGTCACACTGCCCTGGATTTGTAAACACTCTTCGTACATTCCCACAATGTGAATGTTGCCGTAAAAGAATCCGTCTGGGATCTTACCCCATGAATCTGCCACTAAAAATTATATATATATATATATATATATATATATATATATATATATATATATATATATATATATATATATATATATATATATATATATATATATATATATATATATATATATATATATATATATATATATATATAAAATTTTGGAAGGGAGACATCAGGAAAGAGGAAGGAGGTAATCTGAAGAGTGAAAAATAAACACTCAGAAGAAACCTGGATTTAGAGAAGGTTATGAACTAGAACAAAAGCATCAATATTTCAAGCCAGGGTGAATTTATAAATAATAACGGTAAAAATTTTAATATAAAGTTATTTTTTTTTCGACATTAAAATAAATAGTAAAATTTAATTTAAATAAGAAAAAAAAATTCATGTGAAGCATCAAAAGTAAAATATGATGTACTGTTTTAAAATTAAATCATACGAAATTACTTAAATATATGCAAATTTCAACTTGAATATTGATTATTTCAAACGTGATTAAAATATGACATCAGAATCATTAAGTCTTACAACTAGACTTTTCAATAAGCTGATAGGGTTGGGAAGATCTATCAGCTGTTTGTCCCTTCCCATGTGCCTCCAGCATTATTTGGAAGCTGTGGCGACAGGCCTAGCAAGCCGGCTACCTAAAAAAAAGAAAAGCTCGAGAAACCAATGCTACGCCACGAACAGGACAGAATCAAAGATTGACGACCCGGAGCGATAATGGACTACGGAATAGGAAAAAATACCGAATCGCAACTATAAATGCTATCACATTCATAGGAAAGGAAGAGGAGGCTGTGGACTTGATGGAAGAGAGAAACTTGGATGTGATAGGAATTTGCGAGGTGGGGTACAAAGGAGGAGGAGGAGTAAAGAAATTACACGATGATTATGTGATGATCTGCAAGGGAAGAGAGGAGGAGAGAAGGCACAGTGTGGTGATCATTACGACCAGAGCTGTATAGAAACGTAATGGATACAATGGTAGTAAGTGAAAGAATAATAGCGATGACTTTGAAAATAGAGGGAGAAACAATGAGCATAATTCAAGTGCACGCACCGCACCAGGAAAGACCAATGGAAGAGAAGATAGAATTTAGAAACGAGCTCCTTCAGACTTATGATGCGGTGAGATGAGAGAAGAAAATAATTATGCACGATTTAAACGCTCATGTAGCAATACGTAGAGAAGCGGAGGAGACGGTTCTGGAAATGCATGGAGTGGGAGAGAGAAACATTGAAGGCGAACATCTGACTGTTTTGACATAAGAAACAGTATGGCAATAAGGAACACTTTCTTCAAACACGAAGATAGCAAGAAAAGGATGTGTTATAGGTAGAGTACAGAGGAACAGAGGTTTACGAAGAAGTCAATAATTGACATGATGCTAACCAACGACAAGAGAATCTTCGAGGATGTGAAAAATGTGCCCACGATATCCCTAGATTCGAACCATAGAATGGTACTTGGGAGATTGAGGTAGAAGTCAGGGAATAAACCAAGAAGGAAAATAAGAAAAAGATACAGTTTGGAGAGACTGTAAGAGAAGGGATTTACAGAAGAATTTAATGAAAGAATTACTCAGGAATATGAAAGAAGGACAGTAGAACAGGAAACTGTGGAAGAGAGCTGGGAAGCCTTTAGAGAAGAAGTAGATCGAGTTGCAAGTGAAATTATGGGAAAGGAAAAAATCGGAGGAGGAAGAAAGAAAAAGGACGGTGTGGTGGAATGAGGAGGTTAAGAACGCCGTGAAACTCAAGAACAAAGAATATCGGAAATGGATGAAGACAAGAATAGAGGAAAATTAAAGAGAATATATGAGAGCGAGAAATCATGTAGAAGATGTGAAAATAAATAAAGATTCCATATGGATCAGAATAGGAAGAGATTGAAGGAGGATATGAAAGGCACAAGAAAACTTGTATATGGAATGGCCAAGAACATAAAAGCAAGTGGTTTTGAATAAACGAAACAAGAAACACTTGTGGTTTTGAATAAAGAGGGAGAACCGCTTTTGGAGGAGACAGAGGTAGCGAAAGATAAAGAGAGTATTTTGAAGTTACTGAATGTACAGGAAGAGGTGGAGGAGGAGGAGGAGGAGGAGGAGGAGGAGGATGTGGAAATAGTGGAGGCACACCCTAGAGAAAGACAAGGACTGAAGGAAATTAGATTGATTCAGATAGAAGAGGTGAGATAGGCAATCAGAAACAGGAAGAGTGAAGGATACGATGGACTGAGGAACGAATTATTCAAGACAAGGGAAGGAATAAGTAAGTGGTTAACATTGATATTCAACAAGGTATGGGAAGAAGTAAAATACCAACAGAATGGAGGAAAGCAGTAATCTGCCCAATACATAAAAAGGGAGATAGAAGAGAATGTGGAAATTATAGAGGTATAGTGTTGTTAATAGGACCGAGTAAGATATACGAAAGAATCTTGGAGAGAAGATTGAGGATGAAGGATGAAGATAAAATTGGAAAATGGTAACATGGTTTTAGACCAAGTAAAAGCACGACAGAC
>SEYY01022081.1:75000-78660 GCA_009176605.1 Armadillidium nasatum | reverse complement strand
TATATATATATATAACACAATCCAAATCAGGACATTACCCAGGGAATCAAAACACTCAAAAACTCACAAGCTACAGGCCCAGATAACATCTCAAACTTATGCCTAAAACACCTAGGACCCATAGATACTACATATCTAACCCAAATTTACACATACAACTTCATCCCCGCAATATGGAAGAAGGCAATAATTAACCCAAAACTAAAACCCAGGAAAGACCCAAACCTCCCAACTTCAAACCGTCCGATCTCCCTCCTATTCACACTATGCAAACTCTTATATGTATATACAACCACTCATACAAACCTCACACTTTCAACAGGGATTCAAGAAGTTCCACTCAACCACCACGGCCCTCACCACCATCTCTTAAAACATAATAAATGGCCTCAACATAAAACCATCCCATTGAACCATATTCGTGGCCAATGAAATCAACAAAACATTTGATACAGTCCCCAGACATAACCTCATACAAATAAATCTTACACTCACCTATACCCAACAATTATAAAAAATGGATTTTCAACTTGCTATCCGATCGCACAGCCCAAAACCCCAACAAAAACCATCATTCAAAAACAGTAAAACTAAGAAATAAGTGTCCCATAGGGAGCCACTTATCTCCTCCGCATTTAATCTGTACACAACAGACCTGCCCACCCCACACACTCCAGAAATAAAACTAATAACATATGCCGAAGACATATCCATTACGATACAAAACCTTTCCCTACCCACAGCCACCACACTAACTCAATCATACATCCAACAACTGGAAACATGGCTAACATCAAACAGAATGACAGCTTCCCCCCAAAATCCTCAATCAAGATTCTAGGCCTCACATATGACACACACTTCACCTTCTCAAAAAACATTCAAATCATAATCAACACTGCAAACAGAAAACTAAACATCATACGAACACTGTCACAAAACAACTTCAGTAACGAACTAATCACCCTCACCATAGCATACAAACAGTTCATTAGACCAACACTTAATTATACATCTCCAACCTGGTACCCTGCCACCTCACACTCAAACACAGAGAAATTACAAAAAGAAAATCAATATACCGCTCTTCGAATTATCACAGTCTGCACTAGAACCACCCCAATTCAGCATTTACACGAAGAAACAAAAATATTCCAGATCCGTGTTCACCTAGATATGATAGGAACCTAATTCTAGGCCCACACTCTACACATATCACACCCATGTCACTATACCCTACAAGACCACACAAGACACTGTCTAAAATTACCCCCATAATCCCCCCCGCTCAATACTACAGTAACATATTCAAAACCATATCACTAAACACACACATACAAACCTTCATAACACAAAATTATCTCAACAGCCGCCAACCAAATCACCTAATCACCGAACAACCCCCCGACATATCAAATACACAAAACACATTACCACGCAAAATCCAAATTACCCTATCCAGATCAAGGTCAGGCCACCACCCTATCCTACAAACATATATTCAATATACAAAATACACTATCCCCAATATGCCAAAGATGTATGCAAGAACCAGAGACAACAGAGCACCTAATTTTGAGATGCCCCTCCCTCACACAGCACAGAACCCTCCATCGCTTCTCCTCTCTAAAGGACCTTTGGGAAAGGCCGGCGGCCGTTGCGGATTTCCTGAAAACATTGTGGCCTTTCCAATGAGGAAGGTTCAAGGGAAAAAATATATATATATATATATTATATATATATATATAATATATTATATATATATATATATATATATTATATATATATATATATATATATATATATATATATATAAAATTTACCCTGTTAAATGGTAAATTTTGGCAAAAACCATCTGGTCAAAAGTTTCAGGGTAAACAGCCTTTTTAATATCGACTAATTTAAGGTAAAGCTAGACTAAAAAGAATGATTTTTTTAACGTTAGTGCTTAAGAAAATATCTGAATATTACTTCAAGTAAAAAAATAAAAATATTGCTTTTATATAAGAAGTTTAGTTTTTAGTGAAAACAATTTGCCCCCCCAAGATGAATTTCGGTTATTTTAAGCTATATCATATTTATTTAATTGTCAAATAACAAATACATTATTTAAATGATATGTTCAAAATTACAGGTTAACACTTTTTTAGAAAATATTTATTTAAAAAACATAAAATGGAAACTACTTCCAATAAGTAAACAGAATTTCTTCAGATATTATGAGAAGTGACATCTTGCGGATACAACTAGAACCACAGTTTAGATATGTGACGTCACCCACGAGCCTATATCCAGCCTATCCCGGAAAAATTTAGCTACTCTGACCCTTCCAACTATCGGCCTATAGCTTTCACCTGTGTCCTATCTAAAAGTTTAGAAACTCTCCTCAACTCTCGTTTCCTGGATCATTTGGAGTTTCATTCTCATTTCTCAGATTATCAGGATGGCTTTCGTAGCTCGAGGTAAACTTGGTGCAACACTTTCCTACCTTACTGTTCCATTTTCTTCTGCACTTAGGGACTTCGGGGAGTCTTGTATGGTGGTGCTTGATTTATCCAAGGCTTTTGTCGGGTTTGGCATGCGTCGCTGCTCTCTAAGTTCCCTTCCTTTGGGGTTCCTCCTTCTCTTTGCTTACTCTTGTCTAGTTTTCTCTCAGATCGTTCCATTTCGGCACTTGTAGATGGAGCGACCTCTTCCTCCTTTCCTGTCAACTATGGTGTTCCTCAAGGTTCTGTTTTATCCCAAACTTTATTCTTACTTTTCACTAACGATCTTTTTAACTGCATTTCTAACTTCGTTCACTCTTATGCTGATGACTGAACTCTACATTCTTCCACTCATTTCAAATATGCTCCCTCTTTTGTTTCTAGAATTGCTTCTCGTCTTGAACTTTTCGATTCTATTCTTGCCGATCTGGATGGGATTTCCCGGTGGAGTCATAGCAACCTTGTGAAATTCAACTCTAAAAATTAAACTTCTTCACAACTTAATCTCTAAAGCACCTCCCAACTTTCCTATCTTCTTCGGTGGCTCTCCCGTCTCACCTTAAATAACATTAATATTCTTGGTCTAAACATAAACAATGAATTATTTTGGAGATCTCATATCACATCGGTTGCTAAGGCTGTCTTTAAGAAGTTGGAAGTCCTATTCAGATTACGCGAATGTTTTTCTTCCGAGCAGTTACTTCAATTATATAAGGGTCTTATTAGCCCTTGTATGGAGTACTGTTATCACATTTGGGAAGGCTTCGGTTCCTCCACTCTTCTAGAGAGGGTTGAGTCTAAAGCTAAAAGATTAATAAACTGTCCTATACTTTCAAATTCTCTTGACCCCCCTATCACTGCGACGTGATATTGGCGCACCATCTCTTTTTTATAGGTACTACAATGGCAGGTGCTAGAGGGAATTGGACTTTCGCCATTCTCCCACCATTGCGTCGGCCTATCTGCAGAAGGGGTGCACTGCTTCCTCCCGAATTTTGTGTAGATACCGCAAACCCCAGGCTTGCCCGTTGTGGTGCCCCCTTCTTTCCATCCACCTCTGTTCTGTGGAACTCTCTACCATCATCTATTTTTCCTCCGATATTTAATCTTTCTCTCTTCAAAGTTTCCGTCTGTGCCCACCTGAGGGATGTGCGTTAGGTTCGGGTTTGAGTGG
>SEYY01022081.1:52500-55000 GCA_009176605.1 Armadillidium nasatum | reverse complement strand
AGAAAAACGGGATCTTTTAGAGAGCTTTTGGGGAGAACATTCAAGAGCAGATGGAGAAAGATGCTGGTCCAACCGACAAAAGGGTGAAAATATATATATATATATATATATATATATATATATATATATATATATATATATATATATATATATATATATATAAACTCTCCAAATTTATTGTACCACATTTATCTCCCCTCACCACTAATCAATATGGGCAAAGGCCGGAGGCCGACAGAATTCCATCGAAGTTGAAAAAACTTTATCCTGGTCGATGGAGGCCGACATGTACAGATGCACGACGTTTGAAACTACGCAAGTCGAAGGAAGTTGTGAAAACGGACAAAGGGAATGTGTTCCAGACTTTACCAGTAGATTATATGTAAGATTGAGCATAGCGGTTAAGTCTGGGATCGGATAGTTGAACAAAGAATGGATGAGACTGTGTAGAAAGGCGTGTCGCACGAGCTCTTCTCAATGGAGGAACAATGCCTGAAGTCAGCATCCCTGCGGCGGATAGCGCGAGAACAATCCGATTTAAATCAAGGTTTGTTAGGTTTAGTAGAAGGGAAGGAAACGGAATATACAACTTCATGCCAGAGAGAATCACCGCGGTAATAAGTTCAGAACACTCCAGGGGACCCCTCTCACGGAAGCAATAATCATTTCACAGGAAATCAAAGAAATGCGACCGCAAGTTCGACCAGCTTGCGGCATTAAAATGCCACAAACGTTTCCTTTCAACAGAAGGGAGAGTCTTTCATGCAGAAGACTTAAGAGATAGAACAGGAAGCAGAGAGGAAAGAGCATAACAGTATAAAAAGAAGGATTAGATGTTAGAAAAGGTCTAGAATGTTGGGTTCATCCCCAAGACGTTCAGGGATACGAGTAAGAAACTGCACCAATTACTCAAGGTCGTTTTGGATAGCGAAATGGAAGGCATGTTCACCAGCTGTATCATGAGAACTAGAAGAAAGCCATTGTCGGTGGGTGAACATTGAAATCACCTAAAATGATGATATCAGAGAAAGGGGAAGAAGAGAGAATGTGCAATTTTGGAGTTTAAATAGTCGAAGAATTTAGGATAGTCAGTAGAATTAGGAGAGAAATTAAACGAATAAATTAATTTAATCGTAGAGATTAAATTAATTTGCCTAAGCCTAAGCCACAAGGTGGAAAATTATTAAGACTCCAAATTAGAGACACGAGAATAAACAATATTATAATATATATATATATATATATATATATATATATATATATATATATATATATATATATAATATATATATATATATATATATATATATATAATATATATATTTTAAATTCTTAGTACTTAAATACATCATGAAATGAATCAGTTTTTATGGATCTCTCTCTCTCTCTCTCTCTCTCTTCTCTCTCTCTCTCTCTCTCTCTCTCTCTCTCTCTCTCTCTCTCTCTCTCTCTCTCTCTCTTCTCTCTCTCTCTCTCTCTCTCTCTCTCTCTCTCTCTCTCTCTCTCTCTCTCTCTCTCTCTCTCTCTCTCTCTCTCTCTCTCTCTCTCTCTCTCTCTCTCTCTCTTCGATTCTTAAAACTTATTCAAAGTCTCCTTCTAAAGCTCATTTTTTATACTTCAAATTTGCCAAATGATGTATGTAAGCTCAATCTGAAAGAAGAGATTTATCTAAAAAATGCATGTTTTGCTCTTTTCTTCAAAGTTTCTTTCAACAGAATGAGTAAAAATAGATGAAGTATGTGTATCTAATGGGAGAGATTAACCTACTTTAGAGAAAAGTGATTGGAGTATTCCACTAAAAACTCTCAGAAAATAAAAATCGACAGATAAAGTTACAATTATATATATATATATATATATATATATATATATATATATATATATATATATATATATATATATATATATATATATATATATATATATATATATATATATATATAATATAAATAAAAAATAGTTTTTCAAAAAAAAAACAACTTAGAGATCAATAAATTATAATACATTTATTTTAACATAAAAAAACTTACTTAAAACTTCAAATAGAGGAGTTTATTATTAGTTATGCATTAATTTACTGGTAACCTAATACCATTTGAAAATGTAAATTTAAAAAAATAAAAAACAAACAATCAAACGACTAAATTTAAAAAAAAAGGAATTTTTGTACTAAAAAAAAATAAAATCTTTTTTATAAACTAACAATGAAAAAAAAAATAATTTTAAATAAATTAAATAAATAAAACTTTTTTTTTTGTACTTTCACAGCTATTATTTTTAAAAACAAGTTTAAAAAAAAATATAATAATATAATATATATATATATATATATATATATATATATATATATATATATATATATATATATATATATATATATATATATATATATATATATATATATATATATATATATTCAGTGGCGGTTTTGGGGGGAGGCAGGGGAGGCAGTGCCTCCGTTAGTATTTAATAAAAATATAACATTTTAATTCAAAAATTA
>SEYY01022081.1:30000-47500 GCA_009176605.1 Armadillidium nasatum | reverse complement strand
TATTTGAGAAAATTATAAAAATTCTACCTTTATTTGTTGATTTTTGATGATTTTTTAAGCTATATAAAAAGCTTAATTTCCATTGTTTTATTACAGAAATTTATATCCCTGATATAATGCCTTTTACCGAAGAAAATAAAATTCTTTTTAAACATTATCAAATGGAGGAGAAGTATGGCAGAATGAAATTATTACATGAATTCCCTCACAAAGGATGGAGTTTTTAGGGGGTTTAGACACTCAGCTAAAGAAAATTGATGAAACTGCAAGCATTAAACGAAAAGCAGGATGAGGGCGTTCCGTTTAATGCTTGCAGAGAAAACATGGTTGTTTTCAATGCCTCAAAAAAAAAAAAAGTTTCTCTATCTCTCTACTTGACAAAATCTTCCACACAACTATGATATCTTCGAAGAGAAACAGCTTAAACCTTCGCCTGTTCTTAATATTATCGGCGTTTCATTTTCTCGTGATCTTTCTTGGAAAGATCACATTAATTCTCTTTCTAAATAAGCTTTTAATAGGTTGGGTGTTCTGAGGCGCCTTCAGAACTTCTTCACACCACCCCAGTTGCTTGCTCTGTATAGGGGTGTTGTTCGTCCCTGTATGGAGTATGCTTCACACATCTGGGGTAGTTCCATTCATACAGTTCTTCTTAAAAGGGAGTCTAGAGCTTATCGTCTTATCAATTCTTCTGTTGTATTTAATCCTCTCTAGTCTCTTTCTGGAAGTCGAATTGTTGCGTCACTCTCTCTCTCTCTATACTATCATTATTAAAATGGACATTGCTCTTCTGAACTCTCCCATCGCATACCTCCTCCACTGAGAAGGGTTCGTGGGGCACGCTTTTCTAAACAGTCACTTCCTTTCTCTGTCCAATTCTCTGACTCCATACTTAACCACTATGCTTAATCTTCCATGTACTCAACTGGTAAAGTCTGAAACACACTCCCTTGACCAGATTTTCGATGTTCCCCCAACTATGGTACAATTTAGCAGGCATCTGGTCTTTGATCCCAAGAGGTGATTTATAATATATATATATATATATATATATATATATATATATATATATATATATATATATATATATATATATATATATATATATATATATATATATATATATATATATATATATATATATATATATATATATATATATATATATATATATATATATATATATATATATATATATATATATATATATTTAATACACAAATATGTATATTTATACACCTCACTTTTTTATCATCTACTTAAGGTCTTATGTCATAAAGTAAATTACCCCTTTACGAGCGAATATTTTTTTTTTTGCATTTATGCTTCTCTGCAACATTTACCTTCCAGAGAAATCAACTTGCAAGACAATTTGCCTCAATTTACATCACATTTTTTTTTATACACCTTCCAATTTTTTATTTTTTATTTTTTTTTTTTATTCTTTTTTTGTATTTTTTTGTGTAACGTAAACTTGTAATCTTTGTGTCAGCACACGCTATATATATATATATATATATATATATATATATATATATATATATATATATATATATATATATATATATATATATATATATATATATATATATATATATATATATATATATATATATATATATATATATATATATATATATATATATATATATATAAAAAGATAAAGAGGGGTATGTATGTTTTATGGACGCGGAGAAGACGAAAAGAAACAAGATAGAGTATGTAGGAGGGAGGAACATTTTTGAGGTTCTGAGGGGAGTGGGAGGGGAATGGAAATCATAGAAGGGGATCAAAGCCTTTTATGAGAATTGTAGAGCGAGGGTTAGGATGAGGAAGTAGCTGAAGGAATGGTTTAGAGCATCGGTTCTCAATTTTTTGAGATCCAAGAATCTTTTTTACTCCATAGTATGAGGTTTGGGCCATATATATATATATATATATATATATATATATATATATATATATATATATATATATATATATATATATATATATATATATATATATATCGGAGAAATGGGCTTGTTTGGTGGTTGAGGGCGTTTGCGAGATATTATAGGGTTAGCCCTAAATTTGTTTTGTCTTGTGTTTTTCACAGTTTAATACGCCTCCCCTGAAATTCTCTTAGGTGGACGCGTCCCAAAATTAAGAATCCCTGATTCAGAGTATGAGTTTGGCAGAGACAGGTGTGTGTCACGCTGCCTTAGTTGTTTAATTTATTGATGAAAGAATTTGCTAGGGGAATGGAAGAGGTAAGGAAAGAGTGTTAGGTGGAGAAGTGTGGAGGGAGAATATTGGTGAGAGACTGTGGAGCATATATATATATATATATATATATATATATATATATATATATATATATATATATATATATATATATATATATATATATATATATATATATATATATATATATATATATATATATATATATAGGGACGACCGGGGCTGGAATTTGGCCGGGGCCGGGGCCGGGGTTATGGCCGGGGTTTCCTAAAATTTGTAAAGAGGTCAAAAGCACTGAAATTTTAGGTTAAGAAAATTAGATATAAGGTTTATTTAATTGTAAGGAAGAGTAGAATAGCCAACATTCACTTAAATTAATGATTATATGCATTTTCTCTAAAAAAAAAAAAAAATCAGAAAATTACAGTTTTGTATATTTGAAGTTTAAAAAAAGTACAAAAATTAAACAAAAAATTATTCTAATTCATAATAGTGATTTAACACGTTTACCTAGGTAAGACCCAAAGGTAAAGTTTGAAAAAATGTAAGATATAAAATTATCAATTTAACCTGAATTTATACATATCATTGTTATTTTATTGCTATGTATCAAACTTGTATCATTTAACTGCATCATTTAAAAATTATTATTTTGTTTATACTTTCAGTCAATATGGCTAAAAGATCAGCTTCTGCAGTATTTGAATAATTTACAATGTTTCAGGATAGGCTCGAAATAGCTAAATGTAACATCTGCAGTCAGAAAATTAGAAGAGAACCTCCGGGTGCTACAAATAAAAAAAATTTCAACCAAATCTTTTTGGAGTATCTAAAATCAAAACACAAAGATGAACATTCACTAGCAGAAAAGGAGCGGTCAAAGAAACAGAAAAGAAAAAAATCTTAATTTTCTTATATTTTGTTTGAAATTTTTTTTTATTTGACTGATTGAGCTGAAATTTTCAAAGTATGTGAATTTTTTCACGAAGTTCTGAGTTGGTTTCGAGCATTTTTTTGAGTCTATAACGGTTTGAAAACTTATTTGGACCCAAAGTTGAAAAAATGAATAACTGGGTCAAACCACTGGTCCACATGAGCTGAAAATTTAACTGAATATCTTTGCCCCAATTTCTTGCATTGGTGGGAATAGATTTTTGATATCACGTCTAGAAAAAGTTATAAGCACTTGAAAAAAATTTGCAAAATTGTACCCTTCTGGAGAAAAAAATTATTTTAAAAAAAACGCTACCTACTATTTTTTTTTATTTGTGAATATTGTTTAGAAGAGGAACAGGGCAACAATTTTTATTTAGTGCATTTAAATGCCCTTTGTTTGAAGCGAGATATAGCCTCTCAAACTTTGGGAATTTTTGAAATTTGGCCAAAAATGGACCTTTTTGAAGGCTATATCTCAAAACCAACGAATCTCATCGAATAAATAGAGAAAATTTGTAGCCCCACCCTCCTCTATACACACCAAAAATAGGAAATGTTATAGTTGTATTTTTTTAAAAAAGATTTTGTCTGAAAAGGTGGAATTTTTTAGTTCAAAAATTTTTTTTTTTCTAGTTGGTCAGTTTTTGGCTTATAACATTTTTTCTATAACTCTGGGAACAAAAGTCTATTAGAGGCTTTTGTAGCCCATATAATTTTGAATAAATAGTCCAACTTTCAGCTCATTCTAAAAAGTGGTTTGGCACCGCCATTCTATTGAAAAAGGGTAAAATTTCCACAAAAAAAAAAAAAAAAAAAAAAAAAAAAAAAAAAAAAAAAAAAATTTAAACGTAATAGACTCGGAAAAACGCTAGAAATGGACTTTTCTTACCGATAAAAAATCTATATACACTGAAAGTTTCAGCAGAATCGGCTGAAAATTAAAAAAAAAAAATATTTTTGTATAATTTGCCATTTTAACCCCGGCCGGCAACCCCGGTTTTCCCTGATTTTTAGCCGGGCCGGGGTCAGTAAAAATGGCCGGGTTTGGCCGCCGGGCCGGGCCCCGGTCGGTATATATATATATATATATATATATATATATATATATATATATATATATATATATATATATATATATATATATATATATATATATATATATATATATATATATATATATATATATATATATATATATATATATATATTAAGATTTAAAATTAGAGAAAAGTAGTACTCTAACTTTTTTTTAAAGTTATTTCATTTTATATGAATGAAGTGAGTGAAATTAATAATAATAATAATAATAAATAATAATAATAACAATAATAATAATAATAATAATAATAAAATAAATAAATATAATTTCTCTCGATTATCAAAAAACATCAAAGTTATCATTCACTTTTCTTTCTTATTTTGTATCGACAAAATTTGCTGGATAAATGACAAGTTAATTTAACACAAAAGTTTGTTTGATAAAGTTTAGAATTTATATTTAATGATTACTAATTACACACACACACACACATATATATATATATATATATATATATATATATATATATATATATATATATATATATATATATATATATATATATATATATATATATATATATATATATATATATATATATATATATCAGAAGTTTGACGGAACATCTGTCAGGAAAACCAGCATATTCCTCCATCAGGTTTTATCGTAGAAATGTCCCTCCTTCAGAGATCTAATGTAAGGCATATTAAATCTCGGGAAGACCTTTTCTTTGATCTTCTTCTAGGTCCACTCTCAACATTCTCTCACAACCCTCTCCTCTTCCAACCTTTCCAAGCGTTCAAAACTCTCAAAAAGAGATTTATAGATCTTGCTCAAAACCAGACAAATATTGATTCTTTCTTAAATTACTTCATTTTTTATTACGTATCTTTCCCTTCTCAATTACTGCTCTCACTAGTTTCATCTCCGCTGCCCAAATCTTTCTTCGCACTCAACTTGTAATTACATGCAAAAAAAACTAATATAAAAAATTTAAAAAATTAAAAAAAAAAAAAAAAAAAAAAAAATTTGATAATATCACAGTGTTAAAAATCACCTATTTTATTTCAAGCGGAACCTGTTGTTCCTTTATGATTGAATATAGGGCCTCAAACACCAATCAAAACCACTTATACCCTCCAGAATAATTTCAATATTCCCCTCCTTGCAACTACAAAATAATATATATTTTCTAATTATATAAAGCTTAATGGCTTATTAAATAAATCTTAATTGAGCTACATGCTAATGGTTAATTAAGTAAAATTTAATGTAGCTACATGGAAATTAAGCAGAATTTATTGGAGCTAAGTAGGTAATTTAGCGTATTTAATGAAGTTAGGTAGATAATTAAGTTAAATTGCATGGAAATATGTAGCTAATTAGGCATATTTTCTACTAATTAAAGCCACATAAAGTGCTTATACGAAAGTAATTTATTTTTTAGTTTAATTTTGAAATCAATTAAAAAAAAAAGAAAAAAAAAAAATTTTAATATAATAATAAGATAATATATATATATATATATATATATATATATATATATATATATATATATATATATATATATATATATATATATATATATATATATATATATATATATATATATATATATATATATATAATATAATTTAAAATAATAAACATTATAATTTCAAGAAATTATATTCGAAATTCAAATCAACAATGCTATTGTTATGCTAAAAAACGTAAAAATGCAAAATATATTCAGAAATTATAATAAATTCTTAAGAGTAAAAAGTTTGAAATAAAGATGCTTAGGAAACTAGAAAAGAAATTGCAATTAGCATATATATATATATATATATATATATATATATATATATATATATATATATATATATATATATATATATATATATATATATATATATATATATATATATATATATATATATATATAAAGTGAAGGGCCATGACAAGAGAAAGTTTACAGGTAATAGTTGACATGAAACTGAATATTAAAAAATATGCTTAAAAAACATGTAAACTATTTCATACTATTTTCAAATTATCCCCTTCGAAAAATTGTATAAATAGTCAAATAGAGTAACATATCGTTATTTAATAATAATAATAATAATAATAATAATAATAATAATAATAATAATAATAATAACAATAATAATAATAATAATGATAATAATAATAATAACGAAAGAGTAATAACCATAAATAACAACATTAATAATAAATAATAATAATTTCTCTCGATTATTAAAGAACCATGAAAGTTATCATTCAGTTTTCTTTCTTATTTTGTATCGATAAAATTTGCAGGATAAACATATATTTAATGATTATTTTATTATCTATGATAATAATAATAATAATAAATTAAAATTATAATAATAAAATAAAATATAATAATAATAAAAAAAAAATAATAATAAAATAAAAATAAATAAAATAATTAATAATAATAATAATAATAATAATAATAATAATAATAATAATAATAATAACAAATGTGTGATGAGCTACATTCACCAAATTAATAATTTAAATCTCAATTTTCTTTGTTCTACATTTGTTATTAAGAATAATTATTCCATCTTCAACTATTACTTCAAAATAATTATTTCTTTGAGGCAAACGAAAATGAGAAATATCCAAAGAATGTTTGAGAAAAAAGTTCAAAACTTACCAGACGTATTCTTGAGAGGTTCTACAGAGTTTGTATGAAGAATGTTACGGAATAAAAAGTGGAAGTTTAGTTATATCAACAGAATCGGACTATGTAGGAAAAGTTACGACAACAAGGGTTAACAACTCAAGTATTCAATTTAAGTGTTTGTGCAGCAGCTCGAAGAAAAAAAAAACTGCGAATCAATGGTAAGAGTTACAATATTATTCTAGAGGACGCTAGGAGTAACAGTTTACAGGAAAAGTGAAAAAAAGATGCTTTTCCTACCGGCAGGTTGAAAACCCATCTTAAGGGAATGTAAAACTCGAGGATTAGTATCGGAAACCAATTTTCTAAGGAACTCAAGGAAATAGGAGTTTAGAGGCCAAAAGGAAGAAAATGATTGTCCTACCGATGGTCCTGAGAGTTGTTGATGATACGTCGTCGTCTTAAAACACAGTAATCTACTTCCTTATCAAATTTACAATAAGAGCAAAAAAAAATTATTAATTTTTTTTTGTATGTTTATCCAGAAAAGATGAAAAGTTAAAATTTAAAAAAGAAACGCAAACTGTGACATGTGTTACACAATGCTAAAAGGGATGGAGCGATACCAAAATATTTACCGATACCGATACTTAAAATATAAAAAAGAAACGCAAACTGTGACATATATGTGTTACACTAATGCTAATATGAACAACTCTAATATTCTGTAGCACATAAGAATGGTAAAAAGAAATTTTAAATTAACTGAAACCTTATTGTTAATTCATCTCCGTTTAGAGGAATAATAATAAAAAAAAAGAATATAAATTTCTACTACTCGTATTTTCAAACTGTTAAATCACCTTATATGGAAGTCAACAATCTCTCTCATACCATTTCAAAGGAATACGACAAAACCTACACAATCATTTGAATTTCAAATGTATTTTTCAGAAACCCTTTTAGATTAAAATGCAACAGGAAGAAACATGTAAAATACAAAATTCAAGAAATACGCAGGCCTTTTCTTCCTTTATTTTGAATATTAATAACAAAAATGTTCATCCCAGTATATAAAAACTATTTTCATATAAATAAAATCCAAAATTAGAACCACACACCCAACATAGCATTCTCTAAATATTTTTAAATAGATAAATTTAAATTTATTAATGAGAACAAAATAATTGCGCACAAATAAGTAAATTTATAATTTAAATAAAAGTATGACTTTTTTTTATTTATATATATATATATATATAATATATATATATATATATATATATATATATATATATATATATAAAAAATAATATAAAATAAATATATATATATATAATATATATATATATATATATATATATATATATATATATATATATATATATATATATATATATATATAACCAGTAAACACTCATGGATTGAAAAAAAATATTTTGAATTTTTAGAGTCTGCTATACTGAGATTCGAACCCCGACCTTTTGGATGGTAAGCTACAGTGTTATCTCTCACGACAAGACAGTACAAAAGAGAAGCCTCGTCGGGAAGTCTCAATAAATAATTATCAAGCAGATTCTCTAACGGGCTCCTCTCGACTGCACTCTGACACTAAAATTCAAAAAAAAATTTTCATTCAAAGAATGCCCCTCATCCACCCCTTCCCCATCACTACTTGTGAGTTGGTGGCTTCCGGTGATGGGGTTGGTGCCACCATGATCTCTATGCCGACATACCCTGGTGCACGGTCTTCTTTTTTTCATTAATTTCTGCAACTTTCGCGATCTCTTGTCTAATTTCCACTTTGTCGAACACTACCTCTCTTCTTCTAGACCTCATCTCTTGTTCTTAACTGAAACTCAGGTGTTTGGGTGCTCTGACAGAAAACCCTACTCTGTTTCCTCATACTGTCTCTATCCTTAATTTTCAGCCAAAGGCGGAAATAGCGAATAAGTGCGTAACGATGTTGTCTGTTCTCGAGTCTATAATTTGGAATCTTCTGAATTCTCTCCTTTATGGCTTAAACTAAATTCATCTGTTCTGCATACTTATCTCCTAACTCTACAGACTATAAAAATTCTTCGGCTGTGTTAACTCCAAAATAGAACTCATTCTCTCTTCTCCTCTCTATGAAATCATCATTTTAAGTGATTTCAATGTTCACACCTCTAATGACTTTCATCTAGTTCTCAGGATCCAACTGGTAAACCCACCAACCACTTTTCTATTCAGAACAACCATGAGCAGTTGGTGCATTCTTATAATCAATTCTTCTAATCGGGTATGGCTTTCGCAAAAAACGCTATACTGGTGATCTTCTTTCCTTTTTCTCTGATTCTTGGATCTACACTTCTCGGCATTTTGGTGAATATTTTGCTGTTGTCCTGGACATATCGGAAACTTTCGATAGCTTCTGGCTCAAAGCTTTGATTTTCAAACTTCTCTCCTTCGAAATTTATCCTTCTCTCTGATTTCCTTTCCGGTCGTTCTATGACAGCTTTTGTAAATGGCCACCGTTCATCCTTTAAATCTATTAATAGTTGTGTTCCTAAAGATCTGTCCTATCCCCAACACTTTTCTGCTTTTCATTAATGACCTTCTGTTACTTCATTTCCTATCCACTCCCATGCCGATGACTCCCCACTTCATTGCTCTTTGCAATTTGAAAGGCACCCCTCTCAACAGCAATTAATAGACGTAAGGAAGGTAGCCTTGGAGCAACTAATCTCTGATCTATCTCGTATTTCAAATTGGATCAGAGAAAACATGGTCGTTTTCAATGCCACCAACTCAATTCCTCCATTTATCTCTACTCAACACAAACTTACACAATTATGATATCTTCTTCGAAACCTTACAAGTCAAACCTTCATCTCTCCTTAATATTATTGGTGTTTCTTTTTCTTGTGATCTTTCTTGGAAAGATCACATTACTTCTATTTCTAAACAAGCTCCTAAGAGGTTAGGTGTTCTGAGGCGCCTACAGAATTTCTTCACTCCACTCTAATTGCTTACCTTTAATACGGGTGTTTTTCACCACTGTATGGAGTACGCCTCACAAATCTGGGGTGGTTCTACATATACAGCTCTCCTTGAAAAGGTGGAGTCTAGGGATTTTAGTCGTAACTCTCCCGTTCTCACTAATTATTTTCAGTCTCTTTCTGCCCGTTGATTTGTTACATCACTCTCTTTATACTATTGCAATGAAAACCACTCTTCTGAACTCTTTCGTCGCATACCTCTACCATTAAGAGCTCGTGAGACACGTCTTTCTATACAGTCTCATGCTTACTCTGCCCAACTGTCTGACCCCAGACTTAACCGCTATGCAGAATCTTACATGTACTCTACTGGTAAAGTCTGGAACAAATTCCCTTCATCTATTTTCCCACTTCCTATGACTTATACACCTTCAAAAGCTGTGTATCGGGACATATCAACCTTTAATTTCACCAGGTTTCCGATTTTCTTCCTAACTCTAGTGATATATATATATATATATATATATATATATATATATATATATATATATATATATATATATATATATATATATATATATATATATATATATATATATATATATATATATATATATATATATATATATATATATATATATATATATATATATATACAAGTCTACTTATGTTCAAAAATAAAGAAGCCATTACACCGACCCCGACCTCACCCACAGAAAAATACTCTAATTACGCCAATGGTAATTTAAACAACAAGATCAATAATAACCGATATCTTTATGACTCCTCAAACCATTTCACGAACCTCTTTCAAAAGAGTTTGAAAATAACTTGTGTAGAGTTGGTAGTTTAAACCTATTAAATTATCTTAATATTCATTCCAAAAATAAATTTATATTTCTAAATAAATTAGCATTTATATAACCTTACTGAAAAGGCTTGCACTAAAAACGAAAATGTCGGGAAAAGAAATTCAAATTTATTAATATATTCGAAAACTTTAATACTGTCATAATAGCAAAAATAATTGAGATGGTGAATGATGTAGTCTTTGAAAGAACATTTGTTGCTAGTTTCAACAGAAATATTAATATTTTACTTCATATGCAATCAATTGTTAATATATAAATTAATTTTTGTATTCGAGTTTTAATAACTTTTTAGCAGAATAGAATAATAAATGTACGTATTTTATAAGTGTGATGATTTATTGACATTATTATAAGTAAAATAAGCATGCTTTCCCTCATTTGTTGTTAGAATTTTACTGAAGAATATATTACCGATAATTTAAATTGACTTGATGATTTATAGTTTCGGGAAATATTGTTATGTACTGAATAAGGTTACAGTCAAAATCGAAATTTCATATATTAGGGTGAAATTGGAGACAGGTTCAATTTATGAACAAAAGTCAAGAATCAGATTTGAAATAAGGGTCAGAGTCCGAGTCAGATTTAAAGTTGCGAGTGCTACTCGAAACATGGGCCAAGTTAAAGTAACTACAGAACTACAGTTTTTGGTATATAATATCGCTACCATGGAAGAACAATGACGTTGGTCTAATTCAAGGTTAATGTTTCTTTAACCTAGGTCATTTTTCTACTTTGGTCGGCAATATGGAGTCGAAAGTTTGTGGAACAGTTTCCCTATCCTAAAGATACCGAGTACTGCTTTAGTCTAGTTCATCAGCTGCAGCTTTCTAGCTCACAAATATGTTTTTACGCTTCTAATCCCGTTAACAGTAAAGACTGGTGTACTTATTCTACAAGCTAAATTTTTATATTAAATCCCTTGATATTCCTAATATTAATTTAAAAGTATAAAACAAAAAATCTTAAATCCTAAATATATTTATGAAGCTTTGAAATATGTTCATCAATTGAAAATAAGAATTAAATATTGTGTTGTATGCTAAGCTTTGTTTATCTGAAGTGTAAGTTATGCAGAAGAAGGATGGAGAAAGATGGTGGGTTATATCTGTATCTTTTTACACAGGACATCTTTGGACAATATGATTTTCTTATTATATATATATATATATATATATATATATATATATATATATATATATATATATATATATATATATATATATATATATATATATATATATATATATATATATATATAGTGTAGGTATGATGATAAATGCAAATAATCCTACAAAAATTAGACTAGTTGGGCTTGTGTTGAGTATATCGTTTGGCTGTTAGTTGAAGAAATATGAATTATCATGGTTTTTTTTAAATATAAAGGTGAACATATTGAAGGACGCTGCTGTAGCTACTGTAGAAGCTTTATACCTGTAACAGGAAATCAAAGACTAGATTTTAAGCATTTGCTTATGTTGAGAATGGCAAAAGAGAAATTTGGAAGTTGGTAATAAAATTATGTTCCCAGAATATGTAAATTGTTTTTTGATAAGAATATTTTGACTTACAGTAAAGATATTGTATTTGGATTTTCAAGTATTATGCTATGATTCTTAATTTTGAAAATATAAACTAGATGTGAAAGTTCACCTAGCACCGGAGTGACAAATTGACTGTGTGACTGCAGACTTTTAGAAAGGTAATCTTATTGTTTAATAGTCTGAACAGTTTTTATTTGGTTTGATCTATTTTAGTGTGTAAATTGATTGTTTTTATTTTTATTCCGAGTGCTTTAAGAATAGAGAATCTGCAAGCAGTGTTGATATTATTTTTAAACTCTTTTTTTTGTTGCTGTTGTTAATTTGCATGTTTGTGTTCAGCACTATTCACCTTACCATTTCTAGAATGATAACAGAGGAAGTGAAAATCATCTTTGTTCTGCAAACTTTGACTCCAAAGCAGAAAGAACAAATAATTGCAGTTATAAGAGATTTCCTTGAAATAGCAGTTATCTTGACTTACTAAAGAAGTGTATTTACTCTAAAGGTGTAACAGAGGAGGTTACCACAAATAATTAAACATATTAAACTGGCCAAGTGTGAACAAAGTTTACCTAATAAGTTACAGCATTTACGCCTTTTCTATTGAAAAAAAAACTCTTTCCTAGATTTAAGGTTCGTGGATGACGTCACAAGCTAAACTGTGGTTCTAGTTGTAGCCACAAGATGTCACTTCTCATAATTTCTGTAAAAATTATGTATATTTATTAGTATAGTAATTTCCATTTTATGTCGCTTAAATACATTTTTAAAAGTGTTTAACAGTGTAAATTTGAACAAATCATAATTTAAATAAGATTTATGTTATTTGACAATTAAATAAACATGTTATAGTTTAAAAAACGCTAAATTAAATTGGCAAATCACTTTTTTTTTGGAAAAAAAACTCGAGACAAAATTCCTCTTGGGGCTAATTGTTTTGACTAAAAACTAAACTTCCAGTATAAGGAGATTTTTTTTCCTTGATGTAATATTCAGATATTTTCTTAAGTACTAATGTTAAAAAAAAACTTATCTAGTTTTCTTTTAAATTAGTCGATATTAAAAAAGTTGTTTATCGTGAAACTAGACCAGATGGTTTTTGCCAAAATTAATATAATTTATATTTATATATATATATATATATATATATATATATATATATATATATATATATATATATATATATATATATATATATATATATATATATATATATATATAATATATATATATATATTTAAGTTCATCCTCTTTTTCTTCGTTCTTTTTAAGAATCTAAATTTTAGAGTGAACTATATAATAATAATATAATTTCTGGGTTTAACTAAGCCAATGTAATATATTTTTTTTTTTTTTTTTCAGATAATTTTATTAAAGTGGTATAAAAAAATTTTTAAAAATATTTTAAACATCTTTCTATCAAACTACGATCGCAACGATACACCAAATGCAAATTTTTTTAATGTACCAACTTAATAAAAAATATAATTATGTGTAGCTTCAGACAATCTCCTATCTGGCAACAATACTATTTTTATCTGACTTCGAACGAAAACATAAAAAGTTAATGAATCTCAAGAAATTGAACTTTACACTAATAGAAAGGGAGTTATATAAGATTGCTGTAATTTATTACAAGGTAAACTTTGATGTGAAAATGATGACTGGTTTTTTCTGCACAACAACGGCCCCCCCTTCCCCCCACAACGCGGCAATCGTGAAAACGTTTTTGGCCAAAAAATATGCCCCTGTTTGATCACCCTTTGTATTCGCTTGACATAGCTCCTGGTGATTATTTTTTGTTTCCAAAAGTGAAAGGGCGTGTGTTTGATTCAGTTTCACGAGGAGAATATTGAACACTACTGCAGGGAAGACTCCTAAAGATACATCCAGACGTTGCTTAACCCTACAAATCGGTGTGTATAGTTAGAAGGAATATATTTTGAATAATAAACAATATAAATATCATTTCCTTAATTTCGTACAAAAAAGCTTATACTCGTACAGTGCCATTTGAATTGTGTTCACACTTTTTCCTTCTTTCTTTCTGCATGCAACTGTACCATCGAAGTTCATTCTTAAAATTTAGCCAAACTTCTGTACTTCATTCTATGTCATTATTAACCGTTGTAACTTGTCAAACTTACAAAACTTAAATATGATTTACAGTATTTTACGTAAATTTTCAAATGTATGTTGTTCATCAAAATTCTTCCAAATAAGATTCAAGTAAATATCAAATATCTGTATCGGCTATTTTTACATCGAAACTCAGTTTCCCTTCAATGAATGATACTTCTTCAATAATTCCTCACTGATTGAAAAGGACAGATAAATATTGAGCATAATGTGGTAAAATATGTACCTACATGACAAACGAATATTTTCAATAATAGTTTCCAAATTTTATTAAATTGTACTTTCTACTGCTGGTATACAAATTTTTCTTTTGATATAAACGTTTTGAAGTTATACATTTCAAGACCAGTTTTATCAAACCTGAATATTGCCTGTCGTGTTAAGCTCTTTTCTTCTTATATATCTTTTAAAACATTGGGATATTTTTGTATTGCATTTTTATCTGCACTCTTAGCCTCACCTCTTATAAAAGCATTGTGAATTCCTATTCAAGTTTTGAATCTCTAATACCAACCTAGAACTAATAGTAAAAGTTTCTTTATTTGCTGAAGGTTTCTTTAATTGCGCAGAAAATACTTGGAGAATTTAATTTTTGGCTACAGTCATCCATTAATAAAAATAAAAACCTACCCTCTCAATAATGCTACAATAACACAACTAATAATTTGTTATTTACGGCAACTTACGTTGATACAGCTTAACCTTTCTCCTTATCAAAATCATATTTTCTTAAAATTATTCGCATTATTGGTTTAGTTCAGAGGCGGTCAAGCCGAGGATGCTAGGTAAGCGGTGCTTACCCAATTTCAAAAGATTATGAAACTGTAGGCACCTGATGCAACAGATATTATTATTTCTTAAGTTGAATTTATAAATCCGATTGTTTCCTATGTAAGAATGAGATGCATAACAGAAGTTGGTAAGCTATATATATATATATATATATATATATATATATATATATATATATATATATATATATATATATATATATATATATATATATATATATATATATATATATATATATATATATATACCCCTTACCCCACTCAAAAATTTTACCGCACGCCTCTGGTTTAGTTATTCTTAAGTTTCATCCTATTTTCTGACTTGCTATCTTCAACTTCGCATCTTTTATAAACTTCAATTAGAAAGTTAATGCTTTCCGCCTCTCTCTAACTCCTATTTTTTTCTCGCCAGTTTTCTTTGATTCATAAATATTGCAGTATATTAATATTTATATGGCTCTCACAGTTAAAAGGCGTTTTATGAAGTCTTATAATTTTTGTTAATAAGTATATATCTGTGGACTGGAACATCACGACCACTAAAAAAAACATTTAGAATGACTCCACATTAATCAAAAATCAAGGAGGAAAAATCTCTGCAATTACTGCAGACGTAATAGAAAATGAGATTTTTGCAGTATCTAAAGATGACACGAAGATTGGCTCAATTAATTAGGATATTGTGGTGCTAATTGAGATTATTTCCCTTGAAATTTGACAGATAGCGTCAATTAATAAACCGTATTAAATAGAGAATCTCGTTAATCGGAGGAATTATAATATATATATATATATATATATATATATATATATATATATATATATATATATATATATATATATATATATATATATATATATATATATATATATATATATATATATATATATATATATATATATATATATATATATATATATATTGAGCTAGTGATTTATTTCTAGGAAATCTAATTTTAAACGATGAAAATTGAATGTATATGGATGTGCTTTTAATATTTATTTGTTTTTCTCTCATCAATCAACCAACCTTTTTAAATTTTTAGTGTCACTTAATTCCTGTAATTTCCAGTCTGTTCTGACGTTAGGATGTTCTCATGAGTTGTGGTGTGTTTTTACTTAATAATTTTTGTTCTTTTGTAAAATATTTCAATTTTTTCATTAATTTTTTTTTTGTTTTTAATTTCATTTTAACTGAAGATGAATCGCTATGATTCGAAACGTCCAAATAAAATATGTTCAACTTTGCTGGAGGCTTTATTTCATCTATATATATATATATATATATATATATATATATATATATATATATATATATATATATATATATATATATATATATATATATATATATATATATATATATATATATATATATATATATATATATATATATGCATGCGAGTGTTAGCAGACTTTAATTTTTACATTATATTTCTATCTACCTACCTATCTCTATATCCATCTATCTTGTTTTTTTTATTTATTTTTTTTACAGAACGCCACCACAGAGCCCTTTTTATTGAGAGGGCACGAACAGAGGAAGAAAACTCACTCAAACACACACCTAACGCACATCCCTCACGTGGGCACAGACGGAAGCCTTGAAGAGTGGAAGATTAAATGCAGGAGGAAATATATATATATATATATATATATATATATATATATATATATATATATATATATATATATATATATATATATATATATATATATATATATATATATATATATATATATATTATATATATATATATATAATTTGTTTTTCACGAGGAATAGTAAAGAATTTAGGAGGTGATAGTACGAGCTATCCCGAGTAAACATGTTCTCATAAACTTTGGACAAAATTTTAATGGATGTGGAGATACAGTCGTTTTAGTTATAAGACTCATTCATCTAACACCGTTATATAACAGTTTCTGTGACATAAAAGGTTACATTTTACCACAAATTAAATCCGTTGTATTCGTAAATACATATAAAGTTTTTCATTGTAAAATTCTCAATTGACTTAAAATTAGAAAAATCTAGCAGGATTTAATTGGTTTAATTTTGCCAATTTTCAATTGATGTGGATTTAAAACTGTAGGAATATAAAAAAAACAAAATGCAGCTATAAAGGTTGTTAATGAAATACAAATAACCTATATTGAGTACATTTATTGATGAATTAAAATTGAAAGACAATCCACGATTATAAGATCAACGAGCCATATAAATAGATGCCACTGTAACTCCACATGCACATTGATATTTGGAAACATGTTTATGTGAACATTTATACTCCGGATAGTCCATACTATCATCCCTTAAATTCTTTCCTATTCT
>SEYY01022081.1:15000-22500 GCA_009176605.1 Armadillidium nasatum | reverse complement strand
AATCTTTGAAAAGGGGTTCGAACACCCCAATGAAGAAGGTAACAGGTAAGAAAGTCCTGAAAAATAAGTATATGGAAAATAATTTCACTGACAGGTTCATAATACTACACTTAGAAAGGGGGAAATTTCTATATTATTATATATATATTAAACACACTCACACTTACACAAGCTGGCACACACATATACACGCATAAAAACTAAACACACACACACACACACTATATATATATATATATATATATATATATATATATATATATATATATATATATATATATATATATATATATATATATATATATATATATATATATATATATATATATATATATATATATATATATATATATATATATATATATATATATATATATATATATTGTAGAAATTTCTCCTTAAGTTTTATTATGACTATCCATTTTTTATTCTATTTAATAGACCGTTTTGGATTAGAGAGAATCTTCCAGGCTATTAAAATAAGTTGTTTTTTTTTCCCCAATCTTTTTCATTCTATCTTTTTTTAATATTATTCAAATACCTTAAATGAGTCTCTGAAAACTTTTTAACTCAAGAAATTTTCATGTAAAAAAAAAAAAAAAAATCAAAAATACTAAAAGATGTTTTCTCTGTTTTTCCTGTATTTTTTTTTTGTTTTTTTAATCTTTTATTTTATTTTATTTTATTTTTTTTTATTTTTTTCATTTTTATTTTTTGGTATTCTTTATCTTTCATTTTTTTTTTTGAAAAAATAATAATTTTTTGGATAAAAGAATAAGGTTAGAAAAATTAGTTGATACTATTACTACTATATTTTATTATATAATATAATAATTTTATCATTATTATTTTAATAATTTATAATAATACATTATTTTATAGCTATTTTTTTAGTATTATTATTATTATTATCGTTGCTATTGTAACTATTTTGTAATTTGTAGCTATTATTATTTATTATTATATTATTATTATTATTATTATTATTATTGTCTTATGAGTATTGTTATCATTGATGATGCCCTTCTTTTATTATAATATTGTTTATTAACATTATTATTATTATATTTATTTTATTGTTGCTGTTATTATTATTATATATTTAACTACTAAATTAAATTTATTACGAGTACTATTGTACTTAGTTTATTACTAATAATTATTATTATTATTGCTATTACTATATTTATTATTTTTCATTATCATATGCATCATATTCCAAAAATTATATTTTTATTATTATTAACCAATGTGCTTCCCTTACCCCTTTTCAGAGTAATACAACTATTTATATATTGTATCTTGTAGAGTAGGACCTATAAAACTATGTATATATATATATTATATATATATATTTTATATATATATATATATATATATATATATATATATATATATATATATATATATATATATATATATATATATATATATATATATATATATATATATATATATCAAATAATTATCATAATTGTTATCACTTGCGATAAAATATATATATATATAATAATATATATATATATATATATATATATATATATATATATATATATATATATATATAATATATATATATATATATATATATATATATATATATATATATATATATATATATATATATATATATATATATATATTCCATACAGAGATGAAATTTATGAAAATACTTTTCCATTTTAATTTATTCCCAAAGTTCCAAGTAGAAAAAGTATTAATTAGCGAGTGTCTCATTAATATCTTCACCCCCACTCTTCATTTTCTTACTGTACTCAAACCAAAAACATACTTAAAACTTATGTATACAGGATCACTTACATCTCAACTTAATTGAATATTCTTACTATAATTGAAATTACATTCCCGCAACGCCAATTCATTCTTATAAATTATAAATCTCTCTCAATTTAAAGTTTCTTAAACACAAGGAATCTCACCCAATGTTTCTCATATACTCATTAATTTATTTATTTAAGGGTACCACCTGTAATGCGTCATATGTAGGGAAAACTGGTGTACAATTGAAAGTGAGGATTATTAAGCATAGAGGAGTTTCCTTTAGAACCGTTGACCATCTTTTTTGCTCTCCTGTACACTCTGCCGTAAAAGATCATGGACATTCACACCCTTTTTCTTCATCTAATTTCTCTGTTCTTCAACATGCATCTTCCTTCTTGATTGCAGGATTTTGAAGTTTTATTTATTAAAACTCATTGCCCTTCTTTAAATAATCAAGCTTCTTCTGTTGTCCTTTTCACTTAATAATGAAGTCCTTTTTCCAAAAATAGTCCAGCCTTTTTATTTATAAATAGATTAAGGTTCACTAAGAAAAGCTTTCAATTATATATATATATATATATATATATATATATATATATATATATATATATATATATATATATATATATATATATATATATATATATATATATATATATATATATATATATATATATATATATATATATATATATATATATATATATATATATATATATATATATTTAGTGATTTTGAAAATAGAAATGACGATTAAGTAAATTTGACGATGACAATGATGATAACGATGAAATTGAAAAAGTATATTTTAAAAATTTCCATTATTTTAATAAATTTAAAAATTTTATAATAAGGAATAACTAAATTGTCTCCTCATTTTTTCTTTATTCAAATTTGTAATACATGTAATTTTAATAATCTTCAAATAATGACTAAATTTCATATACACTGACGTTGGGCGTAGATAATAGCCAGTATGGAGTTCTTCATCATTCAAATGATTGAAGATGTACATATGCAAATTTTATTAACTTATGACTAGTAATTTATTATCTATATGCGTCCGAGAGCGAGTGGGACACCTTGTAGTATCTTCAGAACATTGATTTTAAAAATTTTAATGTGTGAGAGAATATACAGACATGCAAAATTCAAGGACATTACATTTACAGATCTTAAATCTTTTCCTTAGTTTCTGGAGTAATTCGATTCCGCGTTGGAATGTATATTTGGCCATCACTACTAAACAAAATTTTAGTCTCAATAGAAGGTGGAGCTGATGGATATTTATAATATGTAAATTAATTAACAAAATAATCGGCAGAAAATTTATGATAATAATTGAAAAAAATATGCCAATTTTGTCGATAACGATAACGATTAATCGTCCACACACACACACACACACACACACATATATATATACATATATATATATATATATATATATATATATATATATATATATATATATATATATATATATATATATATATATATATATATATATATATATATATATATATATATATATATATATATATATATATATATATATATATATATATATATATATATATATATATATATATATATATATATATATATATATATATATATATATATATATATATATATATATATATATATATATATATATATAGTCAATTGATTCGTTGAACACGCTCACATACTCCATAATTAATTGTTGCATAAGAGATTGATGACTTTTTTTGAATATTCGCAAATAAATTTTTGAAAATACTACCTCTATAATAATAATATATATATATATATATATATATATATATTAATATATATATATATATATATATATATATATATATATATATATATATATATATATATATATATATATATATATATATATATATATATATATATATATATATATATATATATATATATATATATATATATATATATATAAAGAAGGGGAGATTTTCTCCATTAGGTATTTGTGGTGTTATGGAATATGCTAAAAATATAATACTTTTATTATTTCCTTTGTTATATCTTAATTTTCTTGGTACCGTTATATTTTTTATTCCTCTTTTTCCTTTTAGGAATCCAGTTTGAACAATATTTCTTTTTATGTAGGATAGCTTTCCAAAAGACAAATTTATTTCTTTAAAATTATCAGTTCAAAGCAACTAAGAACACACTGTCCATTGGAGCTATTTATTATTTGACTTACCGCTGTAAAATACTGTATATAGCCTAAATCACTGTAAAAATATTATCTTCTTAAGAAATAATAGTAGTTATGGTAATCAAAATATTATAAAAACAACCAGACAAAAACTTTTAAGTTTGCAAAGATTTAAAAACATTTTAAGAATAACTCAAACTGGATTTAGAAAAATGCTATTCTTAATCTATCAAGTCTTAAAAAGTTAAGCTTTGTTATAGATATCGTTGTATATGTCTACCGTTGGTCGAACGGTAAAGTGATTAATTCACGTGCTTGAGGGAGCTGGCTCGAATCCACTTGCGGATCTTTCGGTATATACAACCTAGAAAAGTTCCTCTCATATAATAAGGCAATGTCCGTGAGATGAATAATAATAATATAATAATAATAATAATATAATAATAATATATATAATAATAATAATATATATATATATAATATAATATATATATATATATATATATATATATATATATATATATATATATATATATATATATATATATATATATATATATATATATATATATATATATATATATATATATATATTTTTCAATCGATTCGAAACAATGAAAAATATACCTTTAGATATAATTGAAAGAATAAATTTAGAACAGTTAAAAAATATGCTTTACAAAAAGTACAATAAACATTTCTTTCTTACACATTATTTATTTATTTTTTTTTTTTTTAAATATAGAATTGTTGGAAGTTTTACATATCTAAAAAGCTGACGCTCACAATTACCAATTTTTATGAGTTATTTTTTTATTTTACATTCAATTATCATGCTAAACGGAAATAAGCACTTGACTTTTACGCACTTGATTTCGGCACTTAACTTTAAGTATTTTTGAACACTTTATTAATTTAAATTTAACAAGCTGTTACCTCTTATTTTTAATACTTTTTTAAAAAATATTTTATTTTTTCCATAAGTTAGAATCTGCGAGTATTTTATTTATTTATTTATTTGTTTATTTATTTATTTTTGGGGGGGGGTTTCTTTAGCATGAATAATTATTAATTATCACCTTGAAATATTTTTATTTTCTATTTATATATTACCACTGAAGATGAATAACTGTTCACATTTTGTGTTCATTGATACATTGTTCACTATTTGATTTTATTTTAATTTTAAGCTCATACATCGATGAACGAATCTTGGATGGAAATAAGCAACGACTTTCATGTGTGCAAAGGTTTTTATCTTAGTTTTCTTTTATTGTTTCTGACGTTTCATTCTTGATTTTCTTTTCACCTTTTTTGAGGTTTCATCTTGGTTTCCTTCTTCTTATCTTTTCTGGGTTTCATCTTGTTTTTCTTCTTTTCATATTTTCTGAAATTTCATCTTGGTTTTCTTTTTTTCATCTTTTCTGAGGTTTCATCTTGGTTTTCTTTTTTCATCTTTTCTGAGGTTTCATCTTGGTTTCCTTCTTTTCATCTTTTCTGAGGTTCCATCTTGTTTTTCATCTTTTCTGAGGTTTCATCTTGTTTGTTTTTTCATCTTTTCTAAGGTTTCATCTTAGTTTTCTTCATTTCATCTTTTCTGAGGATTCTTCTTGGTTTTCTTATTTTCATCTTTGCTGGGGTTTCATCTTGGTTTTCTTCTTTTCATCTTTTCTGAAGATTTCATCTTGGTTTTTATTTTATCTTTTCTGGGGTTTCATCTTGGTTTTCATCTTTTATCTTTTCTGAGATTTCATCTTGGCTTTCTTCTTTTCATCTTTTCTGCGGTTTCATCTTGTTTTTCTTTTTTTCATCTTTCCTGAGGTTCACTTTGGTTTTTTCTTTTCATCTTTTCTGAGGTTTCATCTTGGTTTTCTTCCTTTCATCTATTCTGAGGTTTCATCTTTTCTGAGGTGGTTTTCTTCTTTTCATCTTCTTTGAGGTTTCATCTTGGTTTTCTTGTCAACTTTTCTGAGGTTTCATCTTGGTTTTCTTGTTTTCATCTTAGCTTTCTTCTTTTACAACTTTTCCTCCATTTCCTAGGATTTATTGTTGTTTTCTTTCTTTAACATTCCAATTAATATATATATATATATATATATATATATATATATATATATATATATATATATATATATATATATATATATATATATATATATATATATATATATATATATATATATATATATATATTATATATATATATATATATATATATATAATTTTAAATCTTTTATCAATAAAGTTTTTTTGTATTTATTGTGGAAATGAGGAAAATAGTTTTTCTTTCTCCAGCACATTTTTCGAACGACTGCTGCTTTACTCTTTCAATTTCTCACACACAATTTCCTAAGTTTAATTAAGGCTCCTCCTCGATACGAATGCTAAGATTTAATAAATGGCTCGATAAAAGACACTTTAAATTTCATTTTGATTTCTTAAAGTTATTGATGATGATTGTTTCATATCTTGGAGTTTTCTTCGGCAGACACTTGTGGCTGTATCGGTTAATTCGCATCGTGTGTCTCGAAAATCTCTTTTGTTATATTTCCTTTTTCAATGTTTGATTGGAATGCTGAATAATATAAATCTTTGAATTTGGCAACATCTTTTGTGGAAATTTCTAGTTCGCAGGGTAGTGTCATTTGAATCTAATTGCCCTATCGATTATAAGTTCAAATAGAATAACTTTGCTTACACTTTATTATTATTATTATTATTATTATTATTATTATTATTATTATTATTATTATTATTATTATTATTATTATTATTATTATTATTATTATTATTATTATATTATTATTTATTATTATAATATATATATATATATATATATATATATATATATATATATATATATATATATATATATATATAATATATATTATATATATATATATATATATATATATATATATATATATATATATATATATATATATATATATATATATATATATATATATATATATATATATTAAACTGAGTCAAACGAAACATCGTTGTTTTTAAGACCTTAAAAACTCAGTTCTTCAGCTTTCATTTTCTTATAACCTTCCACAGAACTATAGCATCATCTTTGAAAAAAAGCTTAGAACTCAAATCCTCGTCCCTAGTAATAATCTTGGTGTTTCGTTTTCGCAAGAACTCTTCTTTCAAAGCTTACAATGTATCTCTTAACAAATACATCTCTAAGAGATTAGGCATTTAGAAGCGCCTTCAGAATTTCTTCACATATTCTATATGCTTGCTCTTCATAAGAATATTGTTCGATCCTATAAGTACGTCTCATACATTTGGGGTGTTTCCACTCATATAGCAATTCTTGAAAAAGTAAAGTCAATATAGCTTTTCGTCTTTCTTTGCCAACATTAACTATACATCTAATCTCTTTCAACTCTTTGAACTGTTGTGTCACTTTCTTTATCCTATAATAACTGTTACGGAGGCTGCACTTATGAACTATTCTGTCGCATATATCTTCCAATGAGATAGATAGCTCAGGTGGCACACCTTTCCACAGAGTTCTTTCCTTTTTTCTA
>SEYY01022081.1:0-2500 GCA_009176605.1 Armadillidium nasatum | reverse complement strand
ATTCGAACACATTAAATTTTAACAAGTAAAATTTTATAACTAAAACAGAAAAACAAATTAGCACTATTCCCAAGTATATATATATATATATATATTTGTGAATATTAGAATTAAAAACTGTACAATATATATATATTTATATATATATAAATATATATATATTCTTTTAATTATTTTCAGAAAATAGACGTAATATCTCGGCGTAGCTTTTTGGCGTAGCTTTTAGTACTTTTAGTTTTTTGGTAGCTTTTTGTATCTTTTAGCTTTTAATTGGTTTTGCATTTTATTTAAGTAACTTTGCAGTAATCTTTTAGTAGTCTTTTTAGTAATTTACTTAGCCAGTTAGATACCGTGGGCCGAGCTATTCATTTGACAAATAAATAAACTATAAAGGAAATACAATTGTTCTAAATTATTCCTGGAAGCCCCAACCTGGTGGTCTACGTTTAACGATATTAATCCCGACGAAGGTTGTATCTTATACTATTAAATTGTGGTGGTGCTTGTAGTGCTACTGGATCGACCATATAAAAGGAAAGAACCGATGCCGTTAGCAGAAAATATATTATAAAAAAAATCCATCAGGAAAATCATTCGTCAGGTCGAGTTGAAAGAAAAGTTGCATGTAAAGGAATGCAAGGGTAGCATACAAGGGATTCCCACGCCACAGTAATTTGGCGCCCGAACAGGGACTGATTCAGTATTTTTCAGAAGCCAATTCAGAAAAAAGAAGCAGGCAAAATCAAAGAAGAAACGCCTGAGAAGTCCACAGAAAAAGAAATAACCGCTAAAACGCTAAAATTATAGAAGAAATAGCGTAGCGAAGTAAATAACAAAATTTAGAAAAATAAATAAAAACGTCGTCGTCAGAAAGAAGAGCCCAGCATCTCCGAAACCCCAGATAGCCGAACGCATTTCCCGAAGTGAAGAAAGAAGAAGGAATTTGGAATTTGTTATCGAAGAGAATTCCAAAAATCGGATGTCCCAGGAATTTGTTATAAGAAACATTCCTGACGTTGAAGGGTCGGAACTCGCCATAAGAAGAGGTTCCGATAATCGCCGTCGCATGTGATCGCACTGAGGAAGAAGCTACGTCGAGGTATTGCGTCATCCAGGGTCGATAAACTACCAGAACTTCAGTCGCGTAGACCGTCTTCCTTGAGAGAAGTTCCAGGTCTACAAAGAGACTTTTCATTCCCCCAGTGACTGTGCGAAGGAACGAGGCCGACTTCACCCCAAAATCCATTGTGTAACCCAGTTCTTTGTGGAAGGTGACTATAAATAGAGATAAACAAAGGCGATATATATATAATATATATATATATATATATCGTTGACCCTATTGTAAAGTTAATAATTTATAAAATCTATATATATATTATATATATATATATATATATATATATATATATATATATATATATATATATATAGTAGTAGGATAGCATATAGTGCTATATTGCATTTTTATTCCCAAGTGAAAAACCAAATTTCCCTAGGTAGAAAGATTATAGAAAATTTGTATATAAATTTTCTTTAATAGATATCATATTCCCATATTCCAATTCCAACCATTAGAGTCAGGTAGAACAACTCAATCAACCAATTTGTTTGGCCATCTGATTAACTAATTGATAAAGATTTGATTATATGCAAGCTGAATGAAAGCATAAAAGAAGGAATTTCTGTGCGAAAAATTGGTCTATCACAGATGTATAACGATCTGTTAGCAATAACATTCATTTTGTCATTTGTTTGTATGTATTTGTTGATACTTGTTCTTTGCGTAAGATTTAACGAAAGAATCGAAAAGTGTTTGTTTCCTAGAGAAGCACCATCGTGCTTGTTGAATGTAATATCTGTATAAAAGGAAGCACGAAATACAGTGTACAATCTTTTCTTCTCTTACAACTTTCTCCAAACAATTACATTAAAATTGTCTGTATATACATTTGTGTGCTAACAAGCATTCAACAGCCGATAAAAAGCCGGTTTTGCTTGACTCACACACACAGACAAGGCTTCAGCCATATTTGTTATTGACTAAAATATCAATACCGGATATACATTATCTCTTCTGAAGCTGAGAACTGTTTTCGAAACTCTGCTCAAAAACATATAGTGACCAGTGACGTCACATCCGTCATAAGATACAAGAACTCAAATTGTTGATTCTCTTTACAACAGAAAACAACAATCTTAAACAGACCAACACAAAACGCCTACAATTTCACCAACAAAAGATACTGCAAATTTCCACAGATTATTATTATTATTATTATTATTATTATTATTATTATTATTATTATTATTATTATTATTATTTCGTCGCTATTTGTTACCGACAAATTCACTCGCTTTGTTCGAGAATCGTGTGCCTCAGTGACACACTTTTTGTAGAGAAATTAATCTGCCTCAGTGAGAAACTTTTGTTGAGAAAGTAGTAGAGCAACGCTTTCAACGAGAATTTTAAATATTTCTGTGTGTGACACACACACAC
>SEYY01022080.1:12500-18654 GCA_009176605.1 Armadillidium nasatum | reverse complement strand
TATATATATATATATATATATATATATATATATATATATATATATATATATATATATATATATATATATATATATATATATATATATATATATATATATATATATGCGAATTGTACATCAAGAGTGAGGGTGAAGAGGGAACTATCGGATTGGTTTAGCATAGGAATGGGATTGAGACAGAAGTGGGTAATGTCGCCATGTTATTTAATCTATTGATGGATGGTGTAGTTAGAGAAATGGAGAAAGAAGGGAACGGTATTAGGTTGAGAAATATGGAGGGCGAATGGGATGTGAATGTTTTACTTTTTGCAGATGATGCGGTGTTGGTGGCAGAATCTGGAGAAAAGTTGAGAATACTTGTGATAGAGTTTGAGGGGAAATGTGCCAACATGATATCGAAAGTCATTCCAGAGAAGAGTAAAGTTATGAGGATTGGAAGTGGGGATGAGGAGATGTGGAGGGAGGAATGGGGGGTGTAGAAGTGGGGGAATGGAAATTTTTGTAGGTGGATGAATTCAAATATCTAGGAATGTTGGTGGAAGTTAAGGGTGGGAAGGAAAAAGAAATAAAGAATAGAGTGGTAGAGAGAATGAAAGTATTGGGAGGCCTAAGAGAAGTATGGAAGAAAGGAAAAATTTCGGAAGAAAGATAAGAATGTTTGAATGTATGTGTTTACCTTCTGTATTGTTATGGGAGTGAAACATGGATGGTAAGTGTTCGGGCGAGGAAAAGTTTGAATGTCTTTGAGATGCAAGGTTTGAGAGCGATATGAAATTAGAAATGATTAGAAATGAAAGAATAAGGGAGATGTGTATATGGAAGAGGGGTTTAGTTGATAGAGCGTATGAGGGTATGCTAAAATGGTTTTGGATATATATCTAGAATGAATGAGGACAGAATGGTGGACAACGTATTTAGATCCGAGGTGGATAGGGGTAGGGGGAGGGGAAGGCCAAAGTGGAGATGGATGGATGGAGCGAGAGAGATTTTGGGTGGAAGGAATTTGAGTTTAGAAGAGGGTAGAAGACTTGCTGAGGACAAATTGAGATGGAGGGCGGTAGTGAAAGGGGTTGAAAGGTAAGAATGGATATGTTTGTAAGAGAATTGTGGTGGGCACCACCCCACAAAAGTGGTAAAGGTGAAATATATATATATATATATATATATATATATATATATATATATATATATATATATATATATATATATATATATATATATATATATATATATATATATATATATATATATATATATATATATATATATGTGTATATATATATATATATATATATATATATATATATATATATATATATATATATATATATATATATATATATATATATATATATATATATATATATATATATATATATATATATATATATATATATATATATATATATATTAGTGATGGCATACGCATTCGCATGCTTATCAAAATTAACATCCGCATCCGCACATTCGAAAATTCACCATCCGCATACGCACTTTCGAAAATTCAATATCCGCATCCGCATCCGCACTTCTACAGAATTCGATATCCGCATCTGCATCCGCAAATTAGAAAATATGACATCCTATCCATCACTTTTATATATATATATATATATATATATATATATATATATATATATATATATATATATATATATATATATATATATATATATATATATATATATATATATATATATATATATATATATATATATATATTAGGGTTGGCCGAGCTCCGGAATTTTCCGCACCGCACCGCACCATACCGCACCAGGTCGTCGTGCACCGCACCGCACCAACTGTCATTTGTTGCGCACCACACCGCACCGCACCGGAAGCAAAATGCGGTGCTCCGCACCGCACCACACCAAACTCTAATCTAAGCGCACCGCACCGCACCGCACCGCACCCGGTGCGTCGGCCAACCCTAGACTATATATATATATATATATATATATATATATATATATATATATATATATATATATATATATATATATATATATATATATATATATATATATATATATATATATATATATATATATATATATATATATATATATATATATATATATATATATATATATATATTAAAATTTGGGAGGAAATTTTCAAAATTTGAGAGGCAACATCTCGAAAAGAACAAATAGCGTTGAATGAAGTATGTAGGCAGTTGTAGTTTTGTACCTCCTCTAAACAACTGCCGAAAATGAAAAAAAATTGTAGATGTGGATTTTTTAAATTATTTTATTTTTATCTGGAAAGGTATTTTTTCCAAAAATTTTTACTTCAGTTGGACAGAAAAGGACATATAATTTTTTTCCCTAAAGCATATATTAATAAACTTTACCTACTATTTTTAGTTAATAGAACATATATATATATATATATATATATATATATATATATATATATATATATATATATATATATATATATATATATATATATATATATATATATATATATATATATATATATATATATATATATATATATATATATATATATATATATATATATATATATATATATATATATATATATATATATATATATATATATATATATATATATATATATATATATATATATATATATATATATATATATATATATATATATATATAATCTTACGGAACAGAAGATTATCGCAGGATACAATTATTCGGTGCGGTGCGCACCAGGGCCCGCACCACGCACCGCACCGCACCGCACCGCACCGTGTTGCTGAAATAGTCTTGCGCACCGCACCGCACCGCACCAAAATGACCGCACCACGCACCGCACCGCACCGCACCCGGTGCGTAGGCCAACCCTAATATATATATAGGCTCTTACTACCTTTACCCTTCTTCACATGTACCCCAAACATTTTACAAGCACTTACTCTTACTTTTGCAAGAAAAAAATAAAAGTGCGAAGCATAAAGCTGCCTCGGATAAGCTAAGAATGGTGGCTTCCAGAAATAGCCTCCTCTCTTGTTCGTAACTCTAACTCAGGTGTTTTAGTGCTCTGACAGCAAACTCTATTCTATTTCCTCTTACTGTCAATATCCTCAATTTTCAACCTAAGGGGGATATTGCGCATATGTGCGGAATGGTGGTGTCTGTTCTCGTGAATCTAACTTGGAATCTTCTGAATTTCCTACTTTATGACTTAAAGTCTCTTGAAATTCTACAACTAAATTTATATGTTTTGTCTGTTTATCACCAAATTCTACTGCCTATAAAATTCTACGAGTTTTTAACTTCAAAATAGGGCACATTCTTTCTTACTCTCCTTTCTCTGAAGTCAGTAATTTCAACGTTCACCACCGCCAATGGCTTTCATCTAAATCTCTTAATCTAGCTGGTGAACTCGTCTACCACTTTTCTATCCAGAACAACCTTGAGCAGTTGGTGCAAATCCCCACTCGTATTCCTGACCGTCTTGGTGATGAACCCTACATCCTTGATAATTTCTTAACTTCTTATTCTTCTCCTTTCTTCTCTCTCTTATCATCCTAATGGTATCTCTCCTGTGGTTCTCAACACTTGTTTCCGAGCTTGCATTCTGCCTTGGTAAGCTTTTTTTCTTCTGTCTTTCTACTTCAACTTTCCCTTCTTGCTGGAAATGTACTCTCATTCAGCCTGTGCCGAAGAGGGTGGAACCCTCTTAACCCTTCAACTACTGTCCGATTTCTTTAACCTTCGTTTTTCCTAAAAGTTTTGCATCCATTCTTAACAGGAAAATTTGGAAACATGTTAATTCTTCTGATCTTATCCTTGTTCGCCTGATGGCTTTCGTAGAAAAACTGTACTGGTGACCACCGTTCATCCTTTAAATCTAATAGTTGTGTTAATCTAAGTTCAGTCCTATCCCAGCACTTTTCCCGCTTTTAATTAATGATCTACTCTCTATTCTATGACGATGACTCCACCATTCAATACTCCTTTCAATTTGAGAAACACCCCTCCCAACTACTGTTAATCGACGCAAGGAGGGTAGCCTTGGATGAACTAACCTCTGATCTTTATTGTATTTCAAATTGGGCCAGAGAATAGATCGTAGTTTTCAATGACTAAAATACTCAGTTCCTCAATCTCTCTACTCGACACAACCTTCCACACAACTATAATATCTTCTTAGGAAAAAAAAACAACTCAAACCTAATTCTGTCCTTAATATTCTCTGTGTTACTTTTTCTTCTGATCTTTCTTGGAAAGATCACATCGCTTCTCTTTCATCTAAGTGTTTGGATGTTCTGAGGCGCCTTCGTAATTTTCCTAGCATATTCAATTTCTTGCTTTTAATGGGGGGGGGGTTTCTCCCCTGTATAGAGTATGCCTCACACATCCGTAATGGTTCCACTGATATAGCTCCCCTTGAAAAGGTGAAGTGTAGGCTTTTCGCCATATCAACTCTTCTTCTCTCTATAATTCTCTTCAGTCTTTTTCTATCAGTAAAATTGTTGCATTACTCTTTCTATATTAAAACTATTTTTCAATGGACACTACTCTTAGCACTTACAAAGATCTTCAAACTGCATGTGATGAATCTTCATCTTGCAGAAACCATATATTGTGTTCTTCAAGCTCAAGTTGTTTGAGTTTCAGCCTTATGAAGTTTTCGAGCATATAAATGTAACGGTCAGAGATTACTGTAACAGTTACTTCACCCTCTTCGAAGAAATAAAGACTCATAATGACAACATCGGCAACAGAGTACCAGACATTCATTCTCTAAGAGTTCAACGGTCTTTCGTATGTCATTCGAGGTTATTTTCAGACCAATATCGAAAATTTTGTTTGCTTATTCAGCCATTCAAATGAAAATGAGCTTAGTTACTTCACAAGAGCACAACATCTTCCGAAACATGTTCCAGAATATTCTCGCGTAACTACGACCTAACCAGTCTTTTGCATTGAGTTCTTGTACAATCATCATTTTGTATGGATGAAAGTGAAGGGCTTTGCTTAAGATTTTCATTGTCATTTCCCGGTGAATCCCTACAGCTATAGCATACTCCCGTGCAGAATGTCTCGGAAAATGCACAATAGATCTCCTTTTACGCTAAAATCCTCTAAATTCTAAAAATTCTAAAAGAGGACTTTCCCGATCTGAATTGTTTTGATACCGAAACGTTTTCAAAGGCCTTCTGGGTGGCAATCACAGCAAATACATCACAAAACTAAGTCCTGTTGGCGACTGATGAAGTCTTGGGTTGGGCTATCAATACACCTTAACCCCTCCTCTTCTGCGTCAAAAATGCCAGTGCTACAGACTTTCGAAATGTGAGAATGTTTTGGAGATGCGGAACGATGTTCAGTAAGCTACATGGTAAGTCTTTCATTTCTTATTAACCTTGAAATTATTTTATAAGTTTCAACTACTGTGATTTTCCTTAATTATATAAATATAAAGGATTAAAAAATAAAATGCATAAAATACTATATTGATATATTTTGACAATCTAATTAATAATTAATTATTTGCTCTCTCTCTCTCTCTCAAAAAATAATTGTGATTCTACTGCGTCCTTTTGAAACTAATTTCAAAATCTTGCTATAGGAAGCTTTGCAGTTTTTAGTGGTACAACACAGTAAGGAAAACTTGGTGCTTATTTTACTAAAAATATTCTCCCAAAACACCTCTGTGTTCCTCCTTTGCTCCATTCACGGGCGCTTAAGCACAGAAAAACACCTATTCCTCTCTATTAAACCTCAACTTCACCGATACAATTCTAGACGATATTCATTCATATTTTCTCAAACATTCCTACTATCTTTGACTAATTACCATAGCCATTCCTTCTCATTCTCTCTCTCCAACACCTGAATATACCCCTTTAAAACTGCCAAAATTGACCTCTCCTTCCCCTTAAGTTCAGTTTCGGTCAACCCCAAGAAATCCGACTTCTTTGCTTTGCATATCTCTTCAATTTCCATCTGCTTTATATCATCATTTAAAAAACCTCTCACATTCAAATATCTAATATTTGCAAATCACTAAACCTCTTTTAACTTTCATTCTCACAGCCTCGATAGTATACGGTTACGGTTCCCACCCACTGGAAGATTGAACACTACCATCGCAGCCCTTTCCCACATCCCAACCGAACCAAATTTTCTATTTAAAAAATTTATAATTTACACACAAACACACA
>SEYY01022080.1:0-10000 GCA_009176605.1 Armadillidium nasatum | reverse complement strand
CTATCCAGAATTGCCTTGAGCAGTTGGTGCATCTCCCTACCCGTATCCCTGACCGCCTTGGTGATGAGCACAACATACTCGATCTTTTCTTACTTCTTATCTTTCTCTTTACACTGTCAAACTCTTTCCTCCTTTGGGTTCATTCGATAACTTCTTATTTCCGTAACTTGCCATGTCTCTCCTACTTCGACGAGGAGACGTTTCTGGCATTTCGGTACCACTAACTGGTCTGACTTTCGGCTGCACTTTTCTGATTTGCCATGAAATGATTACTGATTCCATCGGAGGGTTCCCTCTGAATGTGCAGACCGCATAACCGAGGTGATTCTCTCTGGCATGAAGGTACATTCCATATTCTTTCCCTTTTACTAAACCTAACAAACCTTGATTTAACTTTGCTTGCTCTCCTGCTATCCGCCACAGGGATGCTGCCTTCAAGGACTACCATCGTCTTCTAACTCCAGAACTCTTGCAACTTATATTTCATTCCAAGATTGTGCAAAATCTATTCTCCGTAAAACTAAAAACTCATTTCGCCGTCACAAATTCAATAATCTTTCTGGATCTTCTTCTTCACACACTTTCTGGCATTTTGCAATAAATGTCAACTGTAACTTTACTTCTTCCACTTTCCCTCCTTTAGTATCTTCTGATGGTACAACTGCCGTTTTGCCTTCCTCTAAAGCTGAACTCTTCGCTCAAACTTTTGCCTCTAATTCAACCTTAGACAAATCCGAAGCTGTTCCTACTCCTTCAACCCCCTCAAACTCTTTATGCCTAAAATTGTAAGTTCTTCAAAATATGTCATTTCTGCTCTCTCTGAGCTTTAGGGATGCTGCCTTCAGAGATTACCGTCGTCTTCAAACTCCTGAAACTCATTCAATTTATATTTTATCCCGGAATCGTGCAAAATCTATTCTTCGAGATACAAAAAACTCTTTTCTCCGCCGCAAATGCAATAATCTTTCGGGATCCTCTTCCTCTCGCCCTTTCCGGCATTTTGCAAAAACTGTCAACTCTAACTTTGCTTCTTCCTCTTTCCCTCCTCTAGCTTCTTCTGATGGAACAACTACCATTTTACCTTTTACTAAAGCTGAACTCTTCACTCATTCTTTTGCCTCTAACTCTACCTTAGACGATTCCGGAGCTATTCCTCCTCCGTCAACTCCCTCTAATTCATTTATGCCTAATATTATAATTTCTTCTAAAGATGTCATTTCTGCTCTCACTAAGAAGGCTCATGGTCCTGATGGTATTCCTCCTGTGGTTCTCAAAACTTGTGCTTCAGAGCTTGCACCCTGCCTTGGTAAACTATTTCGTCTTTACCTTTCTACTTCGACCTTCACTTCTTGCTGGAAATGTGCGCTCATTCAATCTGTGCCGAAGAAGGGGGATCCCTCTCAGCCTTCTAACTGTCGTCCTATTTATTTAACCTCCGTTCTTTCTAAAGTTTTCGAATCTATCCTTTGGAAACACCTTAATTCTTCTAATCTTATCTCTGATCGCCAGTATGAGTTTCGTAAAGAACGTTCTACTGGTGATCTTCTTTCCCTACTTTCTGACTCTTGGTCCTCCACTCTTCGGGGTTTCGGTGAATCTTTCGCTGTGACGCTAGACATATCGAAAGCTTTCGATAGAATCTGGCACAAAGCTTTGATTTCTAAACTTCCCTCTTTCGGAACTATCCTTCTCTCTGTGACCTCCTCTCTAATTTCCTTTCCGGTCGTTCTATAGCAGCTGTTGTAGACGGCCACCGTTTTTCCTATAAATCTATAAATAGTCGTGTTCCTCAAGGATCTGTCCTATCTCCAACTCTGTTTCTAATTTTCATGAATGACCTTCTCTCTATTACTTTGTCTCCTATACACTCCTATGCCGATGACTCCACCCTTCATTACTCCTTTCAATTTGAAAGACAGCAGTTGATAGATTCAAGAAGGATGGCCTTAAGCAACTGACCTCTGATCTATCACGTATTTCAAATTGAGGCAGAGAAAACATGGTCGTTTTCAATGCCTCAAAAACTCAATTTCTTCATCCTTCTACTCGCCACAATCTTCCACACAACTATGACACCTTCTTCGAAAACACTCAACTCAAACCTTCCTTTGTCCACAATATTCTTGGTGTTTCATTTTCTCGTGATCTTTCTTGGAAAGATCACATTATTTCTCTCTCTAAACAAGCTTCTAATAGGTTGGGTGTTCTGAGGTGCCTTCGTGGTTTTTTTACTCAACTCCAGTTGCTTGCTCTGCATAGGGGTTTGTTCGCCCCTTTATGGAGTACGCCTCTCACATATGGGGTGGTTCCACACATACAGCTTTTCTTGAAAAGGTGGAGTTTAGGGCTTTTCATCTCATCAATTCTCCTGCTCTTACTAACTCTCTCCAGTCTCTTTCTTCCCGTCGAATTGTTGCATCAATTTCTCTATACTTTCACTATTACAACGGACATTGCTCTTCTGAACTCTCACGTCGCATACCTCCTCCTTTGAGAAGGGCTCTTGCGACACGACTCTCTACACAGTCTCATCCTTTCTCTGTCCAACTCTCCGACACCAGACTTAACCGCTATGCTCACTCTTACATGTACTCTACTGGTAAAGTCTGGAACACACTCCGTTTATCTGTTTTCCCAACTTCCTTTGACTTGTACACTTTTAAACGCCGTGCATCGGGTCATGTTGGCCATTAGCGACAAGATTCTGAATGTTCCTCAACTATGGTGGAATTAGGTAATCCTCCGGCCTTTGCCCACCAGAGCAGACATATATATATATATATATATATATATATATATATATATATATATATATATATATATATATATATATATATATATATATATATATATATATATATATATATATATATATATATATATATATATATATATATATATATATATATATATATATATATATATATATATATATATATATATATATATATATATATATATATATATATATATATATATATATATATATCGGGCACATGGGCAAAGGTTAGAGACCTACTTACTTCAGCTACAGTTGGAGTTTCCAAATTCAAAGTCCAATTAAAGGCTGACATGTCCCTATACACTGCGTTTGAAAGTGTGCAAGTCAAAAGAAGTAGGAAAAATAGAACCTATTCCCAAAGCATCGACAGGGAAAAATAGTCGACAGGTTAAATGGTCGACTCTTTTGGAAAAAATCTTCTTACCTAGTCTTCCTCTTTCTTTAACCTGCTTTAATAATTATATGAAACAATAATGCAATTTATCCTAATTTCTAATTTAATTCCTAATTCTAACTTCGTCATACGATTTCACCAAATTTTAAATTTTTTTTAAAGACTCAAAAATGTTTTTGGGTTTGGCAATAATTTGTTATTTTAAAAAGTTAAAAGAAGGGCTGACTAAGCACTGCCTAGGTTAGGAATCGTGAATTAGTACCGCACCACCGTCATCTCTTCACAATGCCCAGCATCATGACGCTCCAATTGTTTCGCTCTGTACCGGATCTCACCTCACAGCACCAGACTGAGCGCATGTCATCGTCGCGCATGTTGTGTCGAACCGTACCGCATCCCATCTGATAATGATAAGCTCACTGATTATGATAAGCTCACCAAGCACCGCACCACACCGCTTGTGTGCTTAGCCAGCTATAGTTAAAACTTAAAAGTTTCTCTGATATATATTAAAATTATGATAAAAACGCAGAAACTACTTCATTGAATGGATTAATATTTCAGGGAGCTTTTAACTAAATTAATAAACTTATATTACTCTTATGCTAAAAAAAAAATTTAATAAAATTAAATTAAATTAAATTTTTTTTTTCTAAATCTTATGAGGAAAGTTTAGGAAAAAAAATTATCATTAGAAAAATGCTAAGAAAAATTAAAGATTAAAGTTTTAAAAGAAAACAATAAGGGAAAAAATCCACTTCAAAAATAACATCGCTAAGCACATTATTAAGGCAATCACTTTCTTGTATCATTAATTTAATAATAATAACAATAATAATAATAATAATAATAAGTAATAACGGGATACGCTTATGGTCTTGTATAAAAGTATATTTTATTAAATTTTATTGATAATATTAATTTTATTTTAATAAAATAATTAATAATATATATCAATTAATATATATAATATAAATAATATATATATATTATAATAATATATATAATATATATAATATATATATATATATATATATATATATATATATATATATATATATATATATATATATATATATATATATATATATATATATATATATATATATATATATATAGCGGTTTGAAATTCCATTTAGTTACGGCATTTGTTTCATTTTTAAACATACCGCCAAACGCCCTCTGGTAGAGCCCGCTAAAATAACACCCTAGATTTCGTTCCTCTGTTATAACATGCACACGTCGTCAAAACGCTCTCTAAAACCGTGCGAAACCTTTACATTTTAGTAGTCTTTTTGCAAACACTTGTATGTGCCTTTTATTTATATGTTGTACAATCATATACTTTGTGAGTGTGTTTAAAAAGAATAAACTGTGAATTGTGAAAGTGTTTCCTTTTACAAACTTAAGGCCTAAGGTGTTCGAAATTTGTGACATCATCTATGAACGTCAGCTTAAACAGTGATTACAATATTTTGTTTTCGTATAAAAATACAATCATAGTATATGGGCTTCCACCGACAGACCACCATCACTTACAAAGCCCATATTTGGTGACCAACGAGTTCCTTTTTTTTTATCCAGCCTTCTTCACAAGCCGCCAAGTGTGACGTCATTTGCAATTTGCAAGGCATTCTTTCTTCTCACATCTGTATACTTGCCGGCCTATTTATTTTACCAGTTGTTGTGTTTTGGCCACCGACGAAGTGCCTGTCCAGATTTATTGTTACGGCTTCATAGTGTACGACATTTTTGGTTCTCCATCTCGGGCCGCAGTTTTGGATCAACACGTTCGACGCCATATTGCCTCAGGCTCTACAGCGATCTTCCCACACCATTATAAACACAAAAGGCATTGTCTTTTGTGCCATCCGGTAAGGGTACCTCTCTTTTTAGGCTTAGGGGTTGAGTGTTCCATTAGAACTTACAGCGCTTTGTTTCTTTCAGCTGTCTCTTTCAGACCATCGAAGAAACGGCTGCAGCAGTTTCAAGATTTTCTGTCCCATCGAACATCCTTTCCGTTCCACGAAGCTGTACAGTTTCTTTCAGCGGCTGCAGACTTCTCCAGCGTTGTTGTACCAGCTGTCCAATCTGAAGACACCGTTCCTCAAGCCATCTTTCAAGCTACTACTACTACTACTACTAAATAATAATAATAATAATAATAATAATAATAATAATAATAATAATAATAATAATAATAATAATAATAATAATTTTTTTTTTTTTTTTTTTTTTTTTTACAAATACAAATATATTTTTCTTTTAGCTTTAGGTATGCTCTATATTAAGAGAGCCATTAGCATGTCCTATGCAGGTTTAGCTTAGGGTGTTTCCTTCTCCTCATTATTATTTTCATTGTTTATATTTTATATTTTACTTAATTGCAATTTACCGCTACTTATATAATTATTTATTTATATATATAGATACATACATTGCGTTCCCCCCCCCCTCTTTCTTCTTTCTTTTCTTTACATTTGGATCTTTGGTACTGCATCATGGCTAGTAACGACAACCCATCTAACGTTACCACCACTGCATCATCATCTACAGCCGTTACCTCCCAGCCAGCTGACATACTGATCACAACTGCGAATACAGTGCTTCCGCTCCGGCTACCATTATTTGACAATCTTAATGTTCGCGACTGGGTTGAAAAAGTACAGTGTCAATTTCGTCTAGCAAGGATTTTTGAGGACGAAGAACAGTTCCTCCATGCATACCCATCCCTACCAGCGGCTGTCACAAGTGTCCTGCCTCCGGATACTGTCCATCTAGGTAAGTTCTCCGTCCTAACAGAACGATTACTCCAGGTCTATGAGCCGTCAGAACACGAGAAATTCCAACGCTTAACATCCGCAGTGCATTTTGACTGTAAACCTAGTCTGTACCTACAACGATTATCGCAGTTAGGTAACGCCTGTAACGTAGGTGAGAAATATATACGAAATCGTTTCTTACATGGGTTGCTACCTGCACTAGCCATGCACCTGGCCACACTAGCTGGACCGCTGTCAGATTTAGGTGTCCGGGCGGACATCTTGTACCAATTCCTTCATCCACACAATGTCTCTTCATCTTCTTCTTTCCCCTCCTCGCTCTCTTCGACGCCGTCAGCTGCTCCTTTCAACTCTCTCCCTCTTTTCCCTGCCTCTTCTTCACATCTCTCTCCAGCTGTTCCTTCTTTCACATCTTCTCTTTCTTCTACTTCTCTTTTCTCTCCTCACTCCTCTTCTTCAACCTCCACCTCTCACACACCTATTTCTCACTTTGCTTCTGCTGCTCAGGCCCTTCCCCCTACAGCTTCTTTACCTTACATGCCTCCTTTTCCTCATTCTTCCCAGGCCTCTTCCTATTCTCCCACTCTTCCTTCTACCACTCCGCCTTCGCAACCGCACGATGCCTCTTTTCCTCAACTTTCACCCTATGCTCCCTACCCACCTCCCGCGCCACATTTTCCTTATTTTCCCCAGCCTTACGTGGCTGCTGTGTCCCCCTCCCGCCCTCGCCACGCCTCTTCTGCAGGAACCGCCGACGCTTTACGCCCCTTTTCACCTGGTCAACGACCCCGCGTTTGCCGTTTTCACATCTTTTTCGGTGCACAGGCAAGAAGGTGCAAGCCATGGTGTTCCTGGCCTTTCAAGGAAAATGTCGAGATACTTCCATCGTCTCGCCCTGCCTCACCCGCCTCGTCTCGTCCTGGTTCACCGTCGGGAAATGCTTAAAGCGAGATGCTGACAGGCCTGACAACGTCTCGCAGGTTTCGACAGGCCGTGCCGTTCTAGTGAACGCTTCGGTAGGTTGTACCACCCGTGTTTCCCCTCCTCTTCCCCTTATTGAGTCTAAGGATCTTTCTTCGCGGGCCATCGCCCCAGAAGTTGGTCAGAATGACTGCATAAACGCTGTTGTCTCTTCTTCGCCTTTCCTTTTCCGCGCACGCATCCATGACACTTCTTTTGACATCTTGGCAGACACCGGTAGTTCGTTTTCTCTCCTTCCGCCGTCCCTCGTCAAAGACTTGCATCTTTCTCCCTCAGCCGTTTTATGCAAAACCGCATCTGGGGAATCCTTGCAGGTTTTTGGCGAACTTCTTGTTCCTCTCACGCTTCCCAAGCTTCGCCGTGCAACTCCTTGGGTCTTTGTTATTGCAGATATTTCTGTTCCCATTTTAGGCCTCGATTTCCTTTCTCACTTCCAGTTAGTTATCGATTGTGAGAAGAAGACGCTTCAAGATAAGGTTACTGGTCGATGCATAGCCTCCTCCTCTTCGTTGTCTGAAGCGCCTTCCTTGTCCTTCTCTGTCTCTGCTGATGTCCATCCTGTTGTTCAGTCTCTCTTTGATTCTTTCCCTTCTTTGCTAGCTCCTCTCCAGATTTCCGATTGCGTTCCCCCTTCTAAGCCGGTGGTTTATCATCGTATAGAGACGGGAGACGCCCCTCCTGTTTTCGCGAAGGCTCGTAGGCTTCCTCCTGACAAACTGCAAGCTGCCAAGAAGGAATTCGCTGACTTACTTGCTGCTGGCATCATACGACCTTCGAAAAGCCCTTGGTCTTCACCCCTCCATTTGGTGAAGAAAAAGGACAATACTTATCGGCCTTGTACAGACTTCCGAGCTCTGAATGCCATCTCCAAAGACGATAAGTACCCTCTCCCGATCATTTCCAATCTTTCAGCTTCCCTTCATGGCTCCACGGTCTTCTCGAAGCTCGACTTGAAGAGGGCATACCACCTGATCCGCATTCATCCGGACGACGTCGAGAAGACTGCTTGCGTGAACATGTTCGGTTCTTTCGAGTTTCTAACCATGCCTTTTGGCTTGAAAGGTTCGGCTTCTACCTTTCAACGCTTCATGGATTCGCTTTTTAGAGATACCCCTGGCGTCTTCGTCTATTTAGACGACATCCTTCTTTACTCTTCTTCTGAGGAAGAACACGCTCAACTTCTGCATAAGGTTTTCTCTATTTTGAACTCCCATAACCTTCGTCTTTCTTTTTCTAAGTGTTCTTTCTTTCAACCCTCCCTTGATTATTTAGGCTTTCACATCTCTTCTTCGGGTTTGGGAATTCCTGAAGGTAGGAAGACAGAGATCGCTGATTTCCCTCTTCCTCAGGATTCTCATTCTCTCCGCCGTTTCATTGGCTTACTCAACTTTTACCGCCGTCTTGTTCCTAACTTTGCGACTTTAATGTGCCCTTTAACCGACTTCATCCGACACAACCCCAAGTCCAAATCTCTTTCGTGGCCTCCGGACGCTCTTCAAGCCTTTCAAGACATGAAGAATGCCATCGCTGCCTCTGCCGTCTTACCTTATATGTATCCCTCGTCCACAGTTCTCCACCTGGTTACGGATGCCAGTAAGGTTGCAGCGGGCTCTGCCCTACACCAGGTGGTCGACGGAGTGCCAATACCAATCGACTTTTACTCTAAGAAGTTCTCCGATGTTCAACGACGCTATTCAACCTTCGACAGAGAACTCTTGGCTGCCTACCTCTCGGTGCTGCACTTCAAGGATTTCCTCGAGGGACGACAAGTTATCCTTTTCTCTGACCACAAGCCGTTGGTTCACGCTCTACGTAGTAGACGTGAGGCTACCTTAGACCGCTAACAGAGACATCTTTCAGTGATTCTCGAGTACGTCTCTTCAGTACGTCTCGCCGGTTCCGAGAACCTCGTCGCAGATGCCTGTTCTCGAACCAGTTTCTTCACCTTCTCTCCCTACTCCCAGTGTCCCTTCCTTCGTAAATGCAGTCATGTTAGACGCCGCTGACCTTTCTGGTATCGCTCGAGCTCAGGAGAATGATCCCGAAACCTCATCTTTCCAGGATCGTCTGACTTCTTTCTCACTCTCGCCTCACACATCCATTCTCTGCGACACTTCTTCTGTATATCCTCGTCCTTTTGTACCTAAACCTTTACGTCGCTCTATCTTCTCTTCTTTACATGACCTTTCCCACCCTGGGGTCAAGTCCTCCGTTCGTCTTGTGAAGTCCCGCTATTTTTGGCCTGACATTGACAGGGACGTCCGGACTTGGGCCAGGGAATGCCACCCTTGTCAAACCGCTAAGATCCACCGCCATACTAAAAGCCCCATATTGCCCTTAGACCTTCCCTGTGGCAGGTTTGAGACTGTTCACATCGATGTGGTGGGACCTCTTCAAGCTACTGTTCCCCCTTCTGCACATGCTTTCTTTACCTATTCCTATCTTTTAACGTGTATAGACCGAAGTACTAACTGGGTCGAGGCAATTCCGCTTCCTGATGTTAGCACTAAGGCTATCGCGTTCGCTTTTCTACATGGGTGGATTTCTCGCTTTGGTGTGCCTCTCTATGTTATCACTGATCGTGGTGCACAGTTTGAATCTGAACTCTTCTCCGAACTTTCTTCTATGGTAGGTTTTCATCGTCTTCGTACTTCCTCTTATCATCCTCAGACCAATGGGAAGATAGAAAGGGTTCACCGCGTCCTCAAAGCTTCTTTAAAAGCTCGTGGTGGAAACTGGCTATTGTCCCTTCCCTTAGTTCTTTTAGCTCTTCGCTCCATGCCAGACTCTTCAGGCATTTCTCCTTTTCTTCTAGTTACTGGTAAGGCACCTCTCTTTCCTCATGGTCTTCTCTCCGTGCCTCCTTCTACTGTTGCTTCCGGTTCTAACTTCATTGAGCAATTTGTTTCGCGAATGAAAGAACTAGATTACCGAATCCCACCTCCTTTACACCACACTTCTTATACTCCTTACATTCCTCGTGATCTTTTTACTTGTTCCCACGTTTATCTCCGTGTCGACAGGATCAGGAAGCCTCTTGAGGCACCTTATCAAGGTCCT
>SEYY01022079.1:30000-35048 GCA_009176605.1 Armadillidium nasatum | reverse complement strand
TATATATATATATATATATATATATATATATATATATATATATATATATATATATATATATATATATATATATATATATATATATATATATATATATATATATATATATATATATATATATATATATATATATATATATATATATATATATATATATATATATATATATATATATATATATATATATATATATATATATATATATATATATATATATATATATATATATAGCATGGGTGTGTTCATAAATTAAAATATAATAATACCCAGAATAATAAATCATAGTTTATGAATGTTTTTAACCCTAAAACTTCAAATGGAAAGGAAAAAAAAATTTGTCTTAACTTGTGACAAAAAAAAAAAAAAAAAAAAAAAAAAAAAAAAATCCATCTGACTGAAATTTAAATGTGGTATTTGAACTGTGGTTAAGGAACGGTCTCTTTCTTCAAGTATTTTGGCAAGGTCTTTGGTGTCTTCTTAGGCAATCGTTTCAATTTGTCAAGGAATGAAAACATTTTTCCTCGGTTTTGAAATTTTGAAATTTTTATTCTCTTTTTTAATAGTTAACGAAAATGGTATTTTTTTAACCCAGTCACTATTTATTTTTAAATTTATTTTATTTTGCTTTACTTATTTTTATAATTTTATTATTTTTAAGAAATATATTATTTTTCTATTATTAATTTTATTATTATGTCATTATTATTATTATTATTATTATTATTATTATTATTATTATTATTATTATTATATATTATTATTATTATTATTATTATTATTATTATTATTATTATTATTATTATTATTATTATTATTATTATTATTATTATTATTATTATTATTATTATTATTATTATTATTATTATTATTATTATTATTATTATTATTATTATTATTATTATTATATTATTATTTTCATTATTGTTATTAGTAATATTATTATTATTTTTATTATTATTATTATTATTATCATTATAATTATAATTATTATTACTTTCAATATTACTAATAATATTATTATTGTAATTTTTTATTTCCTTTTTTTTAATTTATCACCACTCACGGGCAGACGGAAAGCCTTGAAGAGATGAAGATTAAATGCAGGAGGAAAAACAGATGAATTTAGGGAGTTCCACAGAACAGAGGTTACTTGAAAATATGAGGCGCTACTACGAGCAAGTCTGGGATTTCCAGTATTCACACAAAGTTTGTGCGAAATCAGGATACCCCTTGTGCTTCTAGGGCGACGCAAAAGTGGTGGAATGCGAGAGGTCAAAGCCCTCGAGCACCTGCCATTGTAATACCTATCCTATAGGAAAGAAAGAGATTGTGGGTCAGCTTAATTGCGCAGGGTGAAAATTTGACAGACAGTTTATTAGTCCTTTATTATTAATTTTATTATTATTATTATTATTATTATTATTATTATTATTATTATTAATAATTCACCTTAATTATATTATTATTATTATTAGTAGTAGTAGTAGTAGTAGTAATAGTAGTAGTTAACTGTGTTGTTACGCTTTAATGATTGTTTTTTATCATTATTCTTATTGGAAATTAAATTACAAATTTTTATTCTCGTCTTTTCACTTATCTTCTTCCTTCCTTTGTCCAAGTTTTTGACTTTAGAGTTAACTGTTATGCTCATTCGTACATGTACTCTGCTGGTAAAGTCTAAGTACCCTTATATAATTTCTTCCATTTCTTTTATCATGAACACTTTCAAACTCCACTTACTCCTTCGATTCCCTCCCCCCCTCCATCCTCCAAAATTTTTTTTTACAAAATAGAAAATAAAAAAAAACATAAAAATTTAAAAACTTTGAAACATTAAACAATTATAAGCATAGGCCACGGAAACCTATGAAGGGGATATGAGACTCCTTAATAGGACTTAGCTCCATTCTTGATGTTGAAGCTAAGGATCAGACAGAGATTAATCAATAGTAATGTTTGCTTTTAGCCTTGATCTGAAATTTAATTTCCTTAATTCTACTCTGTTTATGTAGACTTCTTGCCACCAGAGGCATCATTAAATAAATTTAAACATAAATTTACAAATTAAAAGGAAAAATTACCAGTGATGAATTCTTTTATCCACCATGTCCAAGGGCACAAAGAATTTAAAACTGAATTACAAACAGTTCCTCTTTTTCAGCATTTAAAATAAATCTTAATTCATTATACTATATCTAATTTTTTTATAGACTTTTTCTGTAATAATTGAAAAGTAAATATAAAGTTTAGGAATATTATTATCATAGATATTCATTGCTCTATATATTTACTCTGAAGATATAGTATTATCTGAATAAATATTTGAAGATGATGATGATTATTATCATTATTATTATTATTATTATTATTTATATATTATATCATTATTATTATTATTATTATTATTATTATTATTATTATTATTATTATTATTATTATTATTATTATTATTATTATTATTATTATCATCGCTACTCTTTTTATAATTATTTTTAAGGTAATTATTATTTTTTTTTTATTATTACTATTAATAATATCATTATTATTACTGTTATTATTATTTTATTATTATTATTACTATTCTTATAGTTTTTATCATTATTATTATTATTATTTTTATAATTATTATTATTATTACTTTTAATGTAATTATTATTATTATTATTAATTTTAATGTAATTATTATTTTTATTATTATAATTATTATTATTATTATTATTTTTAATGTAATTATTATTTTTAATATTACTATTATTATTATTTTATCATTATTATTATTATATTATTATTAATTATAATATTCTAAGCATAATATGATGAAAATGATAATCTGAATATGAGAGTGATCAAAACGAGCTAAAATATAACAGTAACTGAATGGAATCAGACAGAGAATAATCCGAAATTAGTAAGAAAGAGACAATCGTAAAAAGAGTTTCTCAGGAAATTCTTCGAGAGGAAAGTATCTCAAATTAATATTACTTAAAGGTTCGATCAACTTTAAACTGATTTGTTTGATTAGCAAATAAAAGTATGAGGAATTAAAATTTTTTAATAAATTTATCTCAAAGCTTAAAATATAGAATTCGGTGTTCTTTACGTAAATTATTTAAGAAATGGAGGCAAAGAATAAACATTATTTTCATGAAATTTGGGCAATGAAGTCTACAATCTTTACCTTTTTTCATTGTTCTGTATAAATAATTGGCATCCCATGCCATTCCAATGACCAGATAAGGAGGAGAGTTTTCACACAAGACTAGTTAAAAAAAACTACCTTGTAAACACTTTGCTTTGACAAAGTTGGATCGACTTTCACTAGTTTGGAATAAAGATGTATTGTTAGGATTAATTTTCATTAAGGAAAGTCATGTTGTCATGAGATCTTATCTCTCCCCAATGGTCCCCAACACTCATTAGCACTCTAGGCTATGCCACTGACTGTAGTAATTTCATGGGTATAAAATAACTGTTTTTGTACTCTCATTTATGAAAAAAAAAAATCATTTTCTTTCTAAATAAACTTTTATTTATTTTTTTATGTTAATCTCTTTAAATTTAATCTTTATTAACTTTTTTCATTTTTAATGGAAATGTTAAAAGGAAAAAAATCTGTTTCTTTGTCAACTGAGGCTTGCCTACACATTTGATTTATCAAAACAATTTAAATGAAAAGCTGAGAAACCCTCTGGAGAACGAATGGGAGCTGAATCAAAAGTCTCTCTCACTTGAACATAACAGAAGCCTCTGCCCTTCTCTTATTCACCTTACAAAAAGATAATAAATATTTCTAAGGTTGGATGCTCCAAATAACAAACAACCTTTAATACATATTTAAACCTTGGCGAAAAAACTTTCAATTTAATTTAACTAACAATTAAACTAACAATTAAATTTCCATAATAAAAAAAAAACAAGGTTGCAATAATATTACAAGTGGATTCCTCAATTTTTTATTTAAAAAACAATTTACATTAATTAATTAAGGGCTCACAAAGAATATATATATATATATATATATATATATATATATATATATATATATATATATATATATATATATATATATATATATATATATATATATATATATATATATATATATATATATATATATATATATATAAAATACTGTTATATAAGTGAATGCATAACACATTTCTAATTTCAAATGTCCTAAAATGAGCTTAAATGCTGTTATTTCTCTCTCTCTCTCTCTCTCTCTCTCTCTCTCTCTCTCTCTCTCTCTCTCTCTCTCTGTCTGTCTCTGTCTCTCTCTCTCTCTCTCTCTCTCTCTCTGTCTGTCTGTCTGTCTCGTCTGTCTCTCTCTCTCTCTCTCTCTCTCTCTCTCTCTCTCTCTCTCTCTCTCTCTCTCTCTCTCTCTCTCTCTCTCTCTCTCTTACTTGCTTTTGTTTAAGATTAATAGATTTTATTTGATTTTTACCTCTCTCTTCTCCTACATTAAAGGTCAAAATATAATTTATTTTTGATTTTTGACTCCTTTCAAAACATTTTGTGCCACTTCTTCAAATGCAGATTACACAAATTTTTTTTTTTTTTTTTTTTTTTTTTAATGTGTAATAAATAATAAATAAAAAAAATAAATATAAAATAATAATAAATTAATATATATATATATATATATATATATATATATATATATATATATATAATATATATATATATATATATATATATATATATATATATATATATATATATATATATATATATATATATATATATATATATATATATATATATATATATATATATATATATATATATATATATATATATATATATATATATATATATATATATATATATATATATATATATATATATATATATATATATATATATATGTTGATTTTTATATCCAAAAAGTTAATTATGTTATTCAGAGATGATTCGGAAACTGGATTTGAGGCAAGAAAGGTCATTTAAGCTGCTAATAAATTGAAGGATGTCAGTTCGGTTCCTAAACAACTTTCAGGATATAAAAATTTAAATTAATGATGACGGAACCCTTTCAACAAGGATAT
>SEYY01022079.1:7500-12500 GCA_009176605.1 Armadillidium nasatum | reverse complement strand
GTTACATCTGGGGTCTGAGTGTTGGAGAGAGTTGATAAACTGAAAAGTATTATACTCCACCCTTCAAGGAAAGTTATATTACTGGAGCTACCCCAAATGTTCGATGCCTACACGATTCAAAGAAGAATAACTCCCCTATATACATAGCAATAACTGGGATGGTATAAAAAACGTTCTGAAGGCAACTCAAAGCGCCAACCATAATTGGATGAGGTTATCCTTCCAAAAAAGATCACGATAAATGAAATACCAAAGATATTAAGAAAAAGAAGATAGATTAAGTTGCATGTTTTCGAAGATAATGTTGCAGATGTGTGGAAAATTATGTCGAGTAGGCAAATAAAACGACTGAGTTTTTGAGGAATTGAAATCTGTCATGTTTCCTCTGCCCCAATAAGTGATATATGAAAGATTATAAACCAGTTATTCCAGGACCAACGACCCCCTGACAATAATCAATTGCTGTAGAGGGTGACATCTTTCTAATTAAATTGAATAATGAAGAGTGAAGTCTTCTGTATAAGAGATTTCTATTGATGAAAAAGGGAAATAGAAATGAAAATAGAACAGAAGTAAGAACGATGTTGTCTATAATAACATCTATATAGAAAGACCGGAAAGGAAATGAGTAATATAAAAATTATTTATAATTTTTCAAAACTAAATGTTTTTAATGCAATAGAAAGGTGGATAAATAAATAAAAAATATTTAAAGAGTAAGATAACTTCTGAATCTGGTATAATGAAAAACGCTTCCTAAATTTTATTTTATCCAACCAAATTCGTCCTCAAATGTTGCCAAGTAATAATACGTATTACTACTGATTATTTGATGCTTCGTGAAATAAGGTGGCGGTAAAAATATTATTATAGAATAAATGCACCAAGGAAAATTTGCAAAGATGTACGACTTGTAGGGGAAATCTCCTTGGGCCTGGGGGGAATTGGGGGGAAGAGGAACTCCTCTGTGCTCCACCCTCTCTCTCTCTCTCTCTCTCTCTCTCTCTCTCTCTCAAATTTCCCCCTATTTCTAAATAATTAGACAAAGCACATTCTTTATCATCATTTTATATAAATTATTTTAGAAAAATGCGTCGTAAGTATATATATATTATATATATATATATATATATATATATATATATATATATATATATATATATATATATATATATATATATATATTATATATATATATATATATATATATATATATATATATATATATATATATATATATATATATATATATATATATATATATATATATATATATATATATATATATAGTAATATATATATATATATATATATATATATATATATATATATATATATATATATATATATATATATTATATATTATATATATATATATATATATATATATATATTATATAATATATATATATATATATATATATATATATATATATATATATATATATATATATATATATATATATATATATATATATATTAGTTTGTGTTTGTTAACAATTTATTTTTAAATAAGCTAAATATAATTGTTTAAATAATTATATTAATAATGCCCAACAAAAGTTTGTTTAAATTAAAAATTAAAAATTTTCCTTGATAGTTTTATATCATTCCTTGCAACTGAGACAAGGACATCACTTCAAGCTATCCAAAAGTGTGAAGTTGCATTTGTTATTATTTAAATTCCTTTTGCTTTCTTATTACGGTATTGTCTGTGTTGGTTACAAATTTTTTTTTCATTGGAGTTTATTTTATAAAAGTTTTGATTTACTTGTAACAATTTTATCGTAATATAATATTTAACAGTGCCCTCTTCAGGGAGCTGTGTAAAGTTGCGTTCATTCATTTATTTAAAAAAAATATTTCGTAATTTATTAAATTTATTTTTTAAAAAATAAAATAAAATAAAATAAGAAAGTTTTTCATATTAATAACATTGTTGTTGTCCACTTGCTGCGCTTCTCTTTTCAATGATTTTACTAATGTTATTAATAAAAATTAAAAAACGGAAAGTTACAGGGTTGGCTTAATAAAAATCAAATTTTTTTACGGGATTTTTTTTTATTTGTTTGATTTTTCTTTTTCTTTTTTTTTTTCTTTTTAACGTCAGTCTTCATATTTTTAAGTTTACAATAGAACTTAAAAAAAAAGAAAATAAATTAATATCAATATAAATTTAAATATTTTATTGGGCTTAAGCAAAAATAAATCAACGTCCATTAATATTTTTTACTAAATTATAGAAACCTGCAACACTGTTTTACCTTTGAATTCTAGCAAAAGATATTTAGTGTAAAAGGCCGGTAAGTTATACAAAATTTCTTAATTTTAAATTTCAATTGTATTATTTTTTTAAAATTTAATTAATATTTTTATTTTATTTATTTATTTATTTATTTAATTTTTGCAAGCTGATAAATACTGTAATAGAAATTGATAGATACTGTAAGAGGAGAGTTTAAAAATGAAAGCTTTATTCAAAACTCTATCGAGCTCTTTCAATATATCTAACACCGTTGCAGAAGATTTTCTGAAATGCAAACGAGAAGAGACCAAAAGTTAGAGAGAAGAAAAAATCACAGGTCGAGAACTCCTATCGGAAGCTAAATTGGTGATCTGAGATATGGTCAGAATACACACCAACAATATCAGAAATGTTTTCATATATAAAATAAATGCACTTTTTTCTTTTTTCTGGTCGGTAAGTCTGAGACTCATCTTTTATAGCGATTATATAATTAAGATATTTCTAAACCTTTCTGTTAAAGATAAACACAAAAATTTCATATAGAAGAGAGGTTAAAGTGGACACATGGAATGAACTCAAGATTTCAGCTGGAAGAAAAGTAAAAGTTCATATACTTGGAGACAAATGATATTTTAAAGCAGGGTGGAAACTTGGAAGCATTGGTTTGGAGAGCCATAAACTTTTCCTTAGTATTAAGCACCATGAGAGCAGGAAAAAAGCCTTTTTAGAGGCAATTAAAATGTTAGATGTAAATGAGTTGGAGAAGAAGGAAAACTTTGGAATCATCCAAAGTTGAAAAGGAAGCAAAGATCTGAGCAAAGAATTCAGTTTAAGTGGAAGTTAAAACGACTGTTGGGCCTTGAAAGAACATAGTAGATGTAAAGAGGAAGGATCAAAGATAATTGACATTGTATGCAAAATCCAAGTAAGAGGAAGAGAAGCTAGAAAATGTATCACACTTGCTCCTGGGAGAATAATTAGATTTTTGAGAGGATTCATGTATAAAATATAAACACGAAATTTAGGAGTTGTTTTTATTTCTTAATTAATTTATTTATTGATTTTTTTCGGTGTAACCGATTTGACATTATAACCAATTTTTTAAATTTTTTTTAATAACATACTTTCGACTTAAGTGAAAAATTCAACATTAGCTACGAAATTTCAATATATATCATTTTTTCTCTGACTAATCACCCTAATTCACATCGATTATATATATATATATATATATATATATATATATATATATATATATATATATTATATATATATATATATATATATATATTTTTTTTTTTTTGAAAAAATGTGAATAGCGGGGTCAAACCACTGATCCACATGAGCTGAAAATTTAACTGAACAATCTTAATCCTCAAATTTCTCAATTTTGTAGGTAACGATTTTTGATATTACGTCTAGAAAAAAAAGTTATAAGCACACGAATTTTTTTTTTTTTAAAATAAAACCCTTCCGGAGAAAAAAAATTATTTTAAAAAAAAATGTAACAAATTTTTTTTTTTTGGATATGTTTTAGAGGAGGAATAGATCTCTTTTATTTAGAGCATTATTAAATGCTATTTGTTTAAAGAAAGATGTAGCCTCTCAAACTTTTGAAATTTTTGAAATTTGGCTCAAAAATGAACCCTTTTTTTGAAGGGCTATATCTCGAAACAAACGAATCGGATCGAATATTATATAGAAAAAAATTTGTAGCCCCATTACTTCTCTATACACCCATTAAAAATAAGAAATGTAGTCATTGTAGTTTTTTTTAAATATGTTTTTACAAAAAGTTAGATTTTTTTTTGTGGAAAATTTTTGACTTTCGATAGTTGGTCAGTATTTGGCTAATAACATTTTTTTTGTATAACTCTGGCAGCAAAAGTCTATAAGATGTTTTTCTAGTCAATGGAATTAGAAATGCACACACCAAATTTCAGACGAAAAATTTTTTCATTTAGCCTCACCGTAGATTTGAACATACCTTAAATTTCCCAAATAGCATAAACTTTAAATCCCTCGTAAAAACGTTAGGAAAGGAGTTTTTTCTTCGGGAAAAAAGCTATCTATACTGAAATTTTCAGGAAAATCGGTTGAATTTTTTTCCAAAAAATTGAACCCTCTTGTGAAGGGGAAAAATCCTCTCTTTCAGAAGGTTGCATCCTCTAAAACAAAGTATAATTTTAAGTAAATTTAAATTTCAAAAACTATTAAATAAAATGGTAAACATTTCATTAAAGCCCGATTTTGGTCTTTTTATCAGACGAACACCTTATAATTTATAAAAAATAAAGAAAGTTAAACCTATTTTAATTTCTTTTTTTATATTAAAATTTTTACATTTAAGTAAAATTTACATTTTTTATTTAGCATTTTTTATTTTTTACTTTACTGCATTTTTTTTTTTTTTTTTTTTTTTTTTTTGGCCATTGTAATTACACTGTAATATATTTTTTTTTAAATAAAATTTGATTTATAAATCGAATTTAAAATCAAATAAAATTATATTTGAATTAAAAATCAAATAAATGTAGCTAAAAATATTTTGGCTACTTTTTCCTTTTGTCATTACTTCAGAAAATATTTAGACTATGTTTCCAACCCATCCCAAAAATAAAATGCTTTATCAAGCAAAAAATAAGGTTTGTTTTTTTCTGAAAAAAAAATTTTGGGCTTTCTTTCTAGCTCAGACCATATATTATATCTATGGAGGAAAGACCCTTTCTTATGCTCAGCCATAATTTGGCAC
>SEYY01022078.1:0-7500 GCA_009176605.1 Armadillidium nasatum | reverse complement strand
ATAATAATAATAATAATAATAATAATAATAATAATAATAATAATAATAATAATAATAATAATAATAATATAATAATAATAATAATAATAATAATAATAATAATAATAATAATAATAATAATAATAATAATAACAATAATAATAATAATAATAATAATAATAATAATAATAATAATAATAATAATAATAATAATAATATATAATAATAATATTATTATTATTATATTATTATTATTATTATTATTATTATTATTATTATTATTATTATTATTATCATATTATTATTATTTATTATTATTAGTTTGGTATATTATTCTTTAATTTATGAAAAAAAAAAATATCTGTAAAATAATTACATCTGAATACGGTCTACAATAATTTCGATTTCGACTTAGATAAGGATTCGGCATAAAATCTCAGACTATGAATCAGTCTCGGCCCAAAATGCTGAACTCGATACACCTCTTGTATTTCCTATTCTCGTGATCTTTTTTGGAAAGTTCACATATCTTACACAGAACTTGCTTCTTAGAGGTTGAGCTTTCTGATTCGCCTTCAGAACGTCTGATTTTTTTCTGTACGAAGGCGTCGTTTATTCTTATATTGTTTAGGTATCACAACTTTAGTGAGGTGCTGAGCACAGCTCTCCTGATAGGATGAAAATAAGAATATTGTCTTTTCGATCACCATGCTCCAACTGAAGCTTACTATTTTCTTCCTGGGCGTGTAACTGTTGCTTTACTTGTCTTATAGAATATTTATTACGATATTTCTTTTGAGACATCACTGAAGCGATTGAATTGGTCGTTCTTCATAACGCATACAAGGTTGCTGCCTATGATTGAGCTCGTGCGATTTGTTTTTCTGGACCGTCATTCCTACTATCTATAGATCTTTGGCCTCAGATTCAAGTATTCTACCGATAAAGTATAGAATACTCCTCTTCTATTTCAACACTTGCTTTTACTTGCACACTTTCAATTGTGTTCTGAAGAGTCTTCGTAATTTCTTCACGCTACCCCCCTTGCTTGCTCTTTATTGGGGTGTGTTCGCCCCTGTATGGAGTAGTCCTCCCTCATCTGGGATGGTTCCACTCATACAGCTGTCATTGAAATGGGTGGAGTCAAGGCTTTTCGTCTTATCAATTCTCTGGGTCTCACTAATTCACTGCAGTCTCTTTTTACCCTTCGAATTGTTGCCTCATTCTTTCTATATTATCACTATTACAATGGGTACTGCTCTTCTGAACTCTCCCAACGCATACCTCCCCCATTTAGAAGAACTCGTGCGACACGCAATTCAAGCACAAACTCCTTTTTCTGTCCAACTCTCCGACCCCAGCCTTAATTCTTTCTTCTGATATATATATATATATATATATATATATATATATATATATATATATATATATATATATATATATATATATATATATATATATATATATATATATATATATATATATATATATATAAATATATGTGTGTGTGTGTGTGTGTGTGTGTGTGTGTGTGTGTGTGTGTGTGTGCGTGCGTGTGTGCTTGCCTTTACGCGCGCGTATGTATAGCTTCATGTTCACGATATTCAATAAATTTGATTTCAGTCACCATAGGAAAATAAAAAATATATTAAGTAAAGGAAGTTGAACCAATTTTTTTATTTTATTATTATTTTATTTTTTCATATATTTCTTGAAATTGAAGCATCCATTTTTGGCACAAATTCTCATCCGAAGAAGGCTGTGGAAAATAGCGGCTCTGATCGACCAAAATCGCGGAATTGCGGAAGCAATTTCGAGTTTCGAGGATTTCGTCAACTTGAATTGGAGTCTCTTTTTCAATAATTTATATTGATACTTTGTTCTCAGTATGTCGCCAATAATAATAATAATAATAATAATAATAATAATAATAATAATAATAATAATAATAATAATAATAATAATAATAATAATAATGCATTATTTAATCCGGCCATAACATGCGTCGTATTAAAAATCTGATTTCAATATACGGAATAGAATGTCCCAAAGTTCTATAACAATTCTTACTAGTATTGCATGCTATCTTTTAAATGACTAAGTTTACTAACGTAGTTTATGTCAAGTTATTAAGCACATAACATATATGACACTAAAACACAACCTAAAATTATTTTTATTCAAGGAAAACTTGGCAGGTGTTTGGTAGGGTCGCGTTCGTTAAGATTCACTTTCACTTCAAGTTAAAACCAGTTGGTATAACGATTACAACAGACATCTGTTGTCAGCAGTTAAGATGTCTAAACACTAATTTAGAAGGAAGAACGTCCTTCTGTAATCAGTAGCAATGGTGTGGCGTTACATAAGCACTATTCACAACCCCATTCAGTTCGCCTGTTAAAAAATTGAATAACTTCATATTACTTTTTCTCCAGACTTCGATCCATTCAATCCCCACCTGTTCCTGAGTTTTCATCACCCATTTTGACGGAGTAATTCTTTACTTATAACATAATGAGGTAGAAATATTCCACTTAGCATTTTTTTTTGTTCAACCTTAAATATTTGCACATGAAATAATTGAATTAAAAACCTTTTGAAACCTTGGAAGGATAAATGCTCATATGTCATTGAATAAATTGAATTAACACAGGGTGCAAATCAATTACACGAACGCTATCCCATATCTTTATCTACACCCACACTTACACACTTGCACACACAGACACTCACTCACACACACACACACACACACACACACACACTATATATATATACTATATATATATATATATATATATATATATATATATATATATATATATATATATATATATATATATATATATATATATATATATATATATATATATATATATATATATATATATATATATATATATATATATATATATATATATATATATATATATATATATATATATATATATATATATATATATATATATATATATATATATATATATATATATATATATATATATATATATATATATATATATATATATATATATATATATATATATATATATATATATATATATATATATATATATATATATATATATATATATATATATATATATATATATATATATATATATATATATATATATATATATATCGAAGCGATGAAAGTACCACCCATTCGCTTCACTCCGTTACCGTTCGGTTCGTTCAATTTTGGAGTTTCACCTTCTCAGAGGGTCGCTAGTGTACCCTCTTCTCACAGTGGAGAGTCTATGCTCCCACTTTTCCTTTCCCGGACTCCCTTCTCATGTTCCCACAACATGAAAATGGCGAAACATAAAACTGCCTCGAAAATGCTTTGAGGGGCAGCATCTAAAGAATGCCCATCATCCACGTATTCCCCCATCACCACCTGGGAGTTGATGTCTTCCTATGATGGGGTTAGTGTCATCAAGACATTGTTGCTGACTTGCCCTAGCGCACGGACTTTTTTTCATTAATTTCGACAATATTTGTGGTCTTTTGTCAAATCTCCACCTTTTGAATACCACTGCTCTTCTTCTAGACCTCATCTCCGGTTCTTAACTGAAACTCAGGTGTCTGAGTGCTCTGACAGCAAACCCTATTCTGTTTCCTCCTATTGTCTCTATCCTCAATTTTCAGCCGAATTTGGATGTTGCGCATATGTGCGCAACGATGTTGTTTGTTCTCGTGTCTCTAATTTAAAGTCCTCTGAATTCTCTACTTTATGGCTTAAACTTTCTTGTAACTCAACAACTAGATTCATCTGTTCTTTCAAATTATCTGCTAACTCTAGAGACTATCAAAAATTCTTCGACTATATTATCTCCAAAATAGAACACATTCTTTCTTTTTCTCCTTTCTCCGAAATCATCATTTTATGTGATTTCAATGTTCACCACAGCCAATGACTTTCATCTAGTTCTCATGATCCAGCTGGTGAACTCGCTTTCCAATTTTCTATCCAGAACAACCTTGAGCAGTTGGTGCATCTCTCTATCCATATCCCTGACCGTCTTGGAGATGAACCTAACAAACTTGATCTTTTCCTAACTTATTATCCTTTTCCTTACACTGTTAAACACTTTCCCTCCTCTTGGTTCATCCGATCACTTTCTTATCTCCTTATTTTTTCCTGTCTCTTCAAGTCTTCCGCAAGAACCTCCCCCGCCTTCAGCAAGGAGACGTTTCTGGCATTTCGGTGCCACTAACTGGTCTGACTTGCAGTTGTACTTTTCTGATTTTCCTCTCCTTCAGTGGGAGGGGTCAATCTGAGTGTGCAGAGCTCATAAACAAGGTGATTCTCTCTTCTAAGTTTAAAAGACCTTGGTTAAACTCTGCTTGATCTCGTACTATCCGCCGCAGGGATGCTGCCTTCAGGAACTGCCGTCGCCTTCAAACTCCAGAAACTCACGCAACTTATTTCATCCCGGAAGCGTGTAAAATTTATTCTCCGTAACACTAAAAACTCATTATTCTGTTTAAAATGCAACAATATTTTTTGGTTCTACTTCCTCTCTCCCTTTTTGGCATTTTGCATAAAGGAAAATGTCAATTCTATCTTTGCTTCTTCCTCTTTTCCTTCTTTAGTATCATCAGGGGGTACAACTTCCGTTTTGCCTTTTTCTAAAGACGAACTACTCGCTCAAACTTTTGCCTCTAATTCATCCTTAAATGATCTCGAAGCTGTTCCTACTCCTTCAACCCCCTAAAGCTCATTTATGCCAAAAACTGTAATTTCTTCTTAAGACGTCATTTCTGCTCTAAATGAGCTTAACACTAAGAATGAGTACGGTAGTGAGAATGTTCCTCCTGCCGTTCTCAAAACTTGTGCTTCAGAGCTTGCTCCCTGCCTTGGTAAAATATTTCGTCTATGTCTTTCTACTTCAATATTCCCTTCTTGCTGAAAACGTTGCCTCACCCAGCCTGTTCCGAAGAAGTGGGACACCTCCCAACCCTCTAACTACAGATCTATTTCTTTAACCTCCGATCTTTCTAAAGTTTTCGAATCTATCCTTAACAGGAAGATTTGGAAACATCTCAATTCTTCTAATCTAATCTCTGATCGCCTGTATTGATTTCGTAAGAAACGCTCTACTGGTGATCTACTTTCCCTCCTCTCTAACTCTTGATCTTCCGCTTTTCGCATTTCGGTGAATCTTTTGCTGTCGTGCTAGACATATCGAAAGCTTTCGATAGAGTTTGACACAAAATTTGGATTTCCAAATTTCCCTCTTTTGGAATCTATGCTTCTCTCTGTGGCCTTCCCTCTAATCTCCTTTATGGTCGTTCTATAGCAGCTGTTGTAGACGGTCATCGTTCTTTCTTTAAATTTAGTAATAGTGGTGCTCCTTAAGGATCTGTTCTATTCACAGCATTTTTTCTGCTTTTCATTAATGACCTTCTCTTTATTATTTCATCTTTTATCCACTCCTATGCTGATGACTCCTCACTTCATTAATCTTTCCAATTTGAACCCAACTGCTGTTAATAGACGCAAGGAAAATAGTCTTGGAGAAGCTGACGTCTGATCTCTCTCGCATTTCAAATTGGACAGAGGAAACACGGTCATTTTCAATGCCACCAAAACTCAATTCCTCCATCTCTCTACTCGACACAATCTTCCACACAACTATGATATCTTCTTCTAAAACACTCAACTCAAGCTTCCATCTGTTCTTAATATTCTTGGTGTTTCTTGTTCTCGTGATCTTTCTTGGAAAGATCACAATACCTCTCTTTCAAAGCAAACTTCTAAGAGGTTAGGTATTCTGAGGCACTTTCAGTAGTTTTTCATTCCACCCCAGTTGCTTGCTCTGTATGGAGTACGTCTCTCACATCTAGGGTGGTTCCACTCAAATAGCTCTCCTTTTAAAGATGGAGTCTAGAGGTTTTCGACTTATCAACTCTCCCTCTCTCACTAATTCTCTCCAGTCTCTTTCTGCCCATCGAATTTTTGTCACTCTCTCTATAATATCGCTATTACAATGAACACTTCTCTTCTGAAATCTCTCGTCGCATACCTTCTCCATTGAGAGTGGCTCGTCGTGTGGCACGTCTTTCCACACAGCCTCATCTTTTCTCTGTCTAACTCTCTGACCCAAGAATTAACCGTATGCTCAGTCTCACATGTACTCTACTGGTAAAGTCAGGACTCATTCCCTTCATCTATTTTCCCAACTTCCTATGATTTACACATCTTCAAACGACGTGTATCAGGTTAAGTCGGCCTTCGATTTGACCAGGTTTCCGACTTTTCTCCTAACTCTAGTGGAAATTTTAGTAGGCCTCTGGGCTTTGGCCCCCATAGGTGAAATAATATATATATATATATATATATATATATATATTATATATATATATATATATATATATATAATATATATATATATATATATATATATATATATATTATATAAAGAATGTATAAGAAGATTAAAATTAATTCCAAAATCTGAATTAAACCCCAGAAATAAAATGCAAGCCATTAAGATCTTAGCGATTGCAGTATTTTCAAATGAATTAGACTGGATGTAGGAGGACCTAAATAATCTTAATATTGATAGAAAAATACACAAACAAAACGCAATATGTAGCACGCATGCATGTATCAAAAATGAAGGGAAAAATGGGAAAAATACCAACAATAGATATAATAATAAATCTGAAATAATAGAAATAAAAACGAAAACAAGATAGATTTATAGATATGAAATATAAAGAAAAAAATAATACAAAATATGAAAAAAAAAAAAATATTAATGATTATTTAAAGGATAGAAACATAAATAAAGAGGAAAAAAATATAAGAAATAATGAAATATTAGAGACAAAGATAAAAATACATAAAGTAATATATATATATATTATATATATATATATATATATATATATATATATATATATATATATATATATATATATATATATATATATATATATATATATATATATATATAATATATACATATTATTTCACATATGGTGAGCAAAGGATATAGTCCTACTAAAATTCCATCAGAGTTAAGGGGGAAGTCGGAAATTAAAGGCCGCATGACCTGATACACGGCGTTTGAAGGAGTATAAGTCATAGGAAGTTGGGAAAATAGATGAGAGAAGTGTGTTACAGACTTTACCAGTAGAGTACATGTAAGATTAAGCATACCGTTTAAGTGGATAGGAGATGAAATAATAGAGAGAAGGTCATAATGAAAAGCAGAAAAAGTGTTGGGGGATGAACAGATCTATGAGGAAAACCACTATTAATAGATTTATAGGATGAACGGTGGCCATCTAGAACAGCTGCTATAGAAAGACCCGAATGGAAATCAGAGAGAAGGCCACAGAGAGAAGGATAGATTTCGATAGAAGGAAGTTTGAAATCAAAGCTTTGTGCCAGACTTTATCGAAGCTTTCAATATGTCCAGCGCGACAACAAAAAGATTCACCGAAATGCCGAATACCGGAGGACAGAGTCAGAGAGAAGGGAAAGAAGATCACCAGTAAAGC
>SEYY01022077.1:122500-132348 GCA_009176605.1 Armadillidium nasatum | reverse complement strand
ATATATATATATATATATATTATATTATATATTATTATAAAACTAAAATTATCAAATATTTTTTTTTTAAAAGAAATAAAAATAAAGCCGAAAAATATTTTTCAAAATAATGGATTAAACAATGTTAGTTATTTTACAATATAGAAAAAAGTTTAGAAAATAGATGAAATAGGTAAATTAAAAAAAAGATTTTATGACCTAGTAATATTTAATGTTAGTATCACTCGCTAGTCAATGAACAAAGTCATTAGTTTGTAAAGTATCAATGCTGCTAATGTAGCATATATGTTAAGTAGAATGGTGAAATTTGAGGATTCCTATGTTTGATATGAATAGAAACCTAAGTGTGTTTCGATTGTCGATACATTGCTAACTTAAGCATGCGATCCATATGTTATAGTTGTATTAGTTAGTACCCTTGAATGATGTGAATACTATGATACTCTGAAAAGATATCTATAGGAAGTGCCTCTGTCTTAGCAGTCTATATGCCCTATGGAGACCAGAAATTTTTATAATAGAAAAATATTTTTATGGAAAACAAATAAGAGCATTTCAGCCTTTGATATTGCAATGTTCGAAGGAGAAACTTCGAAACTTCAGGACCATGTTGGGTTATGACTCATAGCAAAAAATTATATATTTAATATATATATATATATATATATATATATATATATATATATATATATTATATATATATATATATATATATATATATATATATATATATAATATATATATATATATATATTATATTTCACCTCTGGTGGGCAAAGGCCAGAGGCCTACCAATATTCCACCAGAGTTAGGGGGAAAGTCGGGAACATGGTCAAATTAAAGGCCGACATGACCTGATACACGGCGTTTGAAGGTGGCTAAGTCATAGGAAGTTGGGAAAATAGATGTAGGAAGTGTGTTCCAGACTTTACCAGTAGAGTACATGTAAGATTGAGCATAGCGGTTAAGTCTGGGGTCAGAGAGTTGGACAGAGAAAGGATGAGACTGTGTAGAAAGACGAGTCGCACGAACCATTCTCAGTGGAAGAGGTATGCGACGAGAGAGTTCAGAAGAGCAGTGTTCATTGTAATAGCGATATTAAAGAGAGAGTGACGCAACATTTCGACGGGCAGAAAGAGATTGGAGAGAATTAGTGAGAGCTGGAGAGTTGATAGGCGAAAAGCTCTAGACTCCACCTTTTCCAGGAGAGCTGTATGAGTGGAACCACCCCAGATGTGTGACGCATACTCCATACAAGGGCGAACAACACCCCTATACAGAGCAAGCAACTGGGGCGGTGTGAAGAAATACTGAAAGCGCCTCAGAATACCCAACCTCTTAAAAGCTTGTTTAGAAAGAGAGGTAATGTGATCTTTCCAAGAAAGATCACGAGAAAAAGAAACATCTAGAATATTAAGGAGAGATGAAGGTTTGAGTTGCGTGTTTTCGAAGAAGATATCGTAGTTGTGTGGAAGATTGTGGCGAGTAGAGAGATGCAGGAATTGAGTTTTTGAGGCATTGAAAACAACCATGTTTTCTCTGCCCCAATTTGAAATGAGAGATAGATCAGAGGTTAGTTGCTCCAAGGCCACCCTCCTTGCCTCTATTAACTGTTGCTGGGAGGGCGCCTTTCAAAATGAAAAGAGTAATGAAGGGTGGAGTCATCAGCATAGGAGTGGATAGGAGATGAAGTAATAGAGAGAAGGTCATTAATGAAAAGCAGAAAAAGTGTTGGGATAGGACAGATCCTTGAGGAACACCACTATTTATAGATTTATAGGATGAACAGTGGCCGTCTACAACAGCTGCTATAGAACGACCAGAAAGGAAATCAGAGAGAAGTTCACAGAGAGAAGGATAGATTCCGAAAGAGGGAAGTTTGGAAATCAAAGCTTTGTGCCAGACTCTATCGAAAGCCTTCGATATGTCTAGCGCCACAGCAAAAGATTCACCGAAATGCCGAAGAGCGAAGGACCAAGAGTCAGAGAGAAAGGATAGAAGATCACCAGTAGATCGTTTCTTGCGAAAGCCATACTGGAGATCAGAGATAAGATTAGAAGAATTGAGGTGTCTCCAAATCTTCCTGTTAAGGATTCGAAAACTTTAGAAAGAACGGAGGTTAAAAAAATTGGACGGTAGTTAGAGGGTTGAGAGGGGTCCCTCTTCTTCGGCACAGGCTGAATGAGCGCACGTTTCCAGCAAGTAGGGAAGGTTGAAGTAGAAAGACATAGACGAAATAGTTTACCAAACAGGGTGCAAGCTCGAAAGCACAAGTTTTGAGAACCACAGGAGGGATACCATCAGGACCGTACGCCTTCTTAGTGTTCAGCTCAGAGAGAGCAGAAGTGACATCTTTAGAAGAAATTACAATTTTGGGCATAAATGAGTTGGAGGGGGTTGAAGGAGCAGGAACAGCTCCGGAATCGTCTAAGGTTGAATTTAAGGCAAAAGTTTGAGCAAAGAGTTCAGCTTTAGAGGAAGTCTAAACGGCAGTTGAACCGTCAGAAGATACTAGAGGAGGGAAAGAGGAAGAAGCAAAGTTAGAGTTGACATTTTTTGCAAAATGCCAGAAAGGGCGAGAGGAAGAGGAGCCAGAAAGATTATTGCATTTGCGACGGAGAAAAGAGTTTTTGGTATCTCGAAGAATAGAATTTGCACGATTCCGGGATGAAATATAAGTTGCGTGAGTTTCTGGAGTTTGAAGACGACGGTAATCCCTGAAGGCAGCATTCCTGCGGCGGATAGCACGAGAACAAGCAGAGTTACACTAAGGTTTATTAGGTTTAGTGGAAAGGAAAGAATATGGAATGTACGCCTCCATGCCAGAGAGAATCACTTCAGTTATGCGCTCTGCACATTCTGAGACACCCCTTCCACGGAAACAGTAGTCATTCCATGGAAAATCAGAGAAGTACGATCGCAAGTCAGACCAGTTAGTGGCACCGAAATGCCAGAAACGTCTCCTCGCCGAAGGCGGGGGCTGTTCTTGCGGAAGACTTGAAGAGACAGGACAAGATACGGAGATAAGAAGATGATCGGATGAACCCAGAGGAGGAAAGAGTTTAACAGTATAAGGAGAAGGATTAGAAGTTAGAAAAAGGTCTAGAATGTTGGGTTCATCACCAAGACGGTCAGGGATACGGGTAGGGAGATGCACCAACTGCTCAAGGTTGTTATGCATAGAAAATTGGAAGGCAAGATCACCAGCTGGATCTTGAGAACTAGATGAAAGCAATTGGCGGTGGTGAACATTGAAATCACCTAAAATGATGATTTCAGAGAAAGGAGAAGAAGAAAGAATGTGCTCTATTTTGGAGTTAAGATAGTCGAAGAATTTTGGATAGTCTGTAGAGTTAGGAGATAAATAGACAGAACAAATTAATTTAGTTGTAGAGTTGCAAGAAAGTTTAAGCCATAAAGTAGAGAATTCAGAAGACTCCAAATTAGAGACACAAGAACAGACAACATCATTGCGCACAAATGCGCAACATCCGCCTTTGGCTGAAAATTGAGGATAGAGACAGTAGGAGGAAACAGAGTAGGGTTTGCTGTCAGAGCACTCAGACACCTGAGTTTCAGTTAAGAACAAGAGATGAGGTCTAGAAGAAGAGAGGTGGTGTTCGACAAAGTGGAGATTAGAAAAAAGACCGCGAATGTTGCAGAAATTAATGAAAAACGAAGACCGTACACCAGGGCAAGTCGGCATAGAGGTCTTGGTGGCGCCAAGCCCCATCACCGGAGGCCACCAACTCCCAAGTGGTGATGTGGGAAGGAGTGGATGAGGGGCTATGTTTGAAATCCGCCCCTCTTGGATTCTCCGAGGCAGATTTATGTTTCGCCACTTTGATTAATTTAATAGGTAATGTAAGTGTAAGCGTTTGTAAATATTGTAGGACACATGTGAAGAAGTAGGAAAGTTGTTGGAGCATAGGCACTCCAAGAGTGAGTAAATGGTACACTAGAACGAACGAACGAAGGAACGAACAAAAGTACAACGGGGTGAAACGGAATGGTTCTATGCCATCCTATCACCCCGTGTGTTAAGCCCAGTAGGGGGTACTTGCATCGCTTCGGATGGCGCTACATCCTCCTCCTATATATATATATATATATATATATATATATATATATATATATATATATATATATATATATATATATATATATATATAATATATATATATATATATATATTACTAATATTGTTGCTGCTACTACAGTAAAGTTGATAATAATTAAAAATGAACATTGAATAGGAAAAACACTTGACTCAGAGAGAGAGGGTTTTGTTGGAATATTAATCAGAATCCAAATTTTTTTTTTTTGCAACTTCTTATCATATATATATATATATATATATATATATATATATATATATATATATATATATATATATATATATATATATATATATATATATATATATATATATATATATATATATATATATATATATATATATAAATTATATATATATGGTACAGTATATAATACCGACAAAATTAAAAATTTAAAGTGTACAGTCGTGAACAGAAGTTCGTTCCTATTAGGCTGGAAATAAATATTTATATAAAATGGAAATCATGTCATAAAAGCTCTATTTTGAATAAAAAGAAAATAAAAACATTGAGCGGGGCTTAATTGAACTGTGATTGGCTGAATCTGAAATGATCCCTATTTTATTTAAATATTTATTTCCAGCTTAATAGGAACGAACTTCTGTTCACGGCTGTACATTAAAATTTCTAAAGAAATTGTTTTTTCGACCAAATTATCTATTATATCGTTCATATATAGAGTGAGTGAATTATAGTACTTAGGGGTTAGTTTTTTTGCTATGGAACCAATTCCTAACACGGAAAATCATAATCCATTATCAACAGACAATATAGTCAAGAAACTTTGTTTTTCCGGACTAAAGACTGTATTGGTTCATGCAGAATCAAAATTTTATAGCAAACTCATTTTCAACTTAATGGCTCATAAGCTTGGTTTCACCGCTTACGTGAGTTCGAACTGTAGTGCGTAAACGATCAAAGTTTCTATGTACGAAACAATGTGAGTAAATTTTGAGATTTTGCATCTTAATAATGAAGGTTTGTTACATTTATGTTTTCTGTATTTATCGAGATTTGTGAGTACTGTGATTATTGTAATAATGCTGATCGGTGCCGCAATTAAAATTAATTCAGAAAATTTACAGTGAACGCCATTTTTTTCTGGAAAATACGTTATCAACTGATCAAAACCGGAACTTCACACACACATACACCTACATACATACCTACACACACACACACACACACACACACATATATATATATATATATATATATATATATATATATATATATATATATATATATATATATATATATATATATATATATATATATATATATATAATTTTCTGTTCATATTTCGATATTTTCAGTTGCAAAACCGCAAAACAATATGTATAGCGAAATTTACAGTATATTTGCAAGAATTTAGTAATTTTGATTTGCATTACGAAAAACGGTATAATATAATATTATATATATTATATATATATATATATTATATATATATATATATATATATATATATATATATATATATATATATATATATATATATATATATATATATATATATATATATATATATATATATATATATATATATATATATATATATATATATATCTGGTAGTAAAACACCAGAGGCCTACAGATTTTTTACGAACCAAATTAAGGGCCAACAGACCCGACAGGCTGCGTTTAAAAGTGTGCAAAATAAAAAAAGAAAGTGTGTTCCAGATTTTACCAGTGGAATACACGTTAAAATGAGTCTAGCGAATTAGGCAGGTGTCTGAACCGGGCAGAGACTCTATACAAAGACTAGTCTCACAAGCTTTCCGTTGAGAAAGAGATTTATAACTTATAAGTTTAGAAGGTGATTGTCCTTTGTAAGGACGAAAGCATAAGGAGAGTGATGCAACAAAATAACGTTTTGTACTGCATTCGAAAACTAATAAGGAAAGTAATAAAAATATTTTTAAAAAAAACATTAATAATCTAATTAAAGCAGTTTTATAATGAATGATATTCTCTTTGTTGTATACATGCATGCACATACATACATTCACATATACATTCACGCATATGTAACTCATTTGTCCCAATCAGTTGTAGAAACGATTTTGCAACTGCTAATTAACGAATTATTTAATTAGTAGATTAGCTTCTTCCATAATTTATTTATTTATTTATTTATTTATTTATTTATTTTTTTTGCAGTTAGCGGATCAGTTAACTTCGCAAACTTTTAAGTCCCTAACTATAAAATTATGTATATTTGCTAGTTATTTTTGTTTTAATTTAAAATTTATCTGTGCAAATTGTTTGTATAACCTCTAATAATAATAATAATAATAATAATAATAATAATAATAATAATAATAATTAATATTAATAATAAAAATAATAATAATATATATATATATATATATATATATATATATATATATATATATATATATATATATATATATATATATATATATATATATATATATATATATATATATATATATATATATATATATATATATATATATTATTTCGAAAGTTTGGGAGTATTTGCATTTTAAAACATACATGGTATGCGAACTTTAATCTACACAAACTATACGCGTATGGTTGTAAATTTAATATTTAAAACTTCAATAGCTCTAAATTACAATTATGATATATTAAATAAAATAAAGTTAATGGTATTTAGACCTTAATTTCCCCCCCCCCCCCCCGTCTTTTATCCCGAGATCACCAACATTCGACAGGTGAAACGTTAGATACAATATCTAGACAGTATTAGCCGTTGTTCAACATTCACGATAAAGTTAAACCTTTCATACGAAACACGAATAGTAGGTAAGTGTTAATTGTGGGTTTACTTTTAAACGTAAGAGTTATAAACTTTGAGCTTCTGTAGCAGATTGTTTCAGTGAATAATTAAACACCCATTTCCTTTTCTTCAGTATTCACAGAAACTGAACAAAAATAATTACTTTCGTTTAGATGCTCATGCCGCCTCGCCTCACTCTGCAGACTCAAAAACCAAGAAAGTTACAAATGTTTATTTATTTTTTATTTTTTTTTTTTTTTACTTCCTCTTTCATGTAAAACCTGTTCGCAACATTTATAACAAACAAACATTTAATTATTATTTTTAATTTTTAAAGTTTCAAGGACATTTTATATATATATATATATATATATATATATATATATATATATATATATATATATATATATATATATATATATATATATATATATATATATATATATATATATTATATATATATATATATGTTATGTTTGTGTGTGTATATAAATGTATGTATTATGTATGTATGTCTGCGTGTGCGTATGTGTGTGTATAGTGGAAAACTCTTAATCTTGATAAAGAAAGAAAGAAAAAAAAAGGCCTTCCTTTCCAAACGAAACCAATTGGTAAAGAATTTTGAAAGAGAGAACCCAAAATTACCATAACCACTAAAACAAGTTTTTCAATTCTATAGTGTTAATGTAAAAAAAAAAATTCGATAAACATTCAAGTAATAAAAAAAATCTGTCTATATTTTATGCTTAATTACATTAGTATATTTTTGACTATAAAAATAAATCAGAGCAAGTTAAATTAATGTCGGTAAAAATTTAAAATCCTACTAAAATTGAAAACTATCTTGATAATGGAACTCCACTTTATCTCATGCCTTTAAATACAGCTTTTGGTTTAGGCCTAACACAAAAAAAAAGTTCATTATTATCATTCCAGAATTTAATGAAAACGAAATTGTCCTCCTACAATTATATTTATCGAAGTTATTAAAGTTAATACTTTAATTTAAAAAAAATAGGAAATTAAATTAAAGTTTTTCCACTATATATATATATATATATATATATATATATATATATATATATATATATATATATATATATATATATATATATATATATATATATATATATATATATATATATATATATATATATATATATATATATATTAAATTTTTTTTTATGGGGAATGGTCGTTATTGATGTAGAGTTTCTTCTAAGTAAGAAGTTCCTTTAAACCTTTTTATTATTCAGTGGATACAGAGATAATACAGTATAAATAATGTATGTTTATACTTTATGGAAATATAAACTGTTATTAATTCAAATTGCCTCATAATAAAAAAGCATTTACGAGAACAATTAAAGAATGATAAAGAAATTATTTTTTTATTTTTTTATTTATTTACGAGAACTATTAAAGAATGATAAAGGAATTATTTTTTTTATAAATTGAATTGATGATAAAAAGTAATACGCAATAGGCCTGGCCCAGCCAGCGGTATTCGCCGTGGGCCCTAGAAACCCAAGGGTCTTCCTTGGAAGATCCTACTGACAGGACGAAAGTCCTAATATATATGGTGAAAAAAAAAATAAAATAAAAAGTAAAATTCATTTACAATTCATGATTAATAAAAAATTCCCACAACATTTTGTCTTCATTGTTATAATGACACCTACGTGCAATACTCGAGATTTCCATAAGGTGTTTAATTTAACTTCATATACAGTTAATTTATGATCTTTTGACGCCTTTGTGATATATATTCAAATTATATAATAATGATCAATAATATTGCCTTACAAGATGAAATTGTAAAAGTCAAACCGTTCTATTACCTAAAAAAATGAATTTTCGCTAAGACCATAACTAAGTAAATTTGCAGCTGCTTTGATTATGAACTAGTGCCCACTCTAAAATTTAGCATACCTTGTGCCAATAGGATGACCAAGTTATGACACAAATTTGATCAAAATCAGGAGATATTTTCTTTTTTTTTTTGGTATCAAAGGTCAAAGTCAAGGTCAAATATTTGTTTTTACTAACATAAAATTTTACTAAATAAAAGAGCTTTAAAATGATGTGGATATCATCGTTATTGGTGGTGCAGAAGCTGAAATATTTAACTTCAAAGTTTGCCTCCAACTCTCAAAAATGAACTTTTTGTCAAAGTACCATCACTTATATCTCCGGAACCATTTGAACTATGGACTTGGGATAAAAACTTGTCATTTTCTCAACAGCATCTATAAGTATGGCAACTTTTATGGAAAATCGGAGATCAAAGGTTTTTTTTTTTTTTTTTTTTTTTTTTTTTTCCACCAAACTGTGGGCGATTTCACATGGAATGACCCATATATATATATATATATATATATATATATATATATATATATATATATATATATATATATATATATATATATATATATATATATATATATATATATATATATATATATATATATATATATATATATATTCCTTTCCTCCTCTTATTCGCTCTGATGGTTCTGTTGCTAACACTCCAGCTTAAATGGCTAATCTCTTCAGTCTCCTGTTCTCCTCTAATTCAGCCCTGAACTACTCCGGTAATCCTTCCCCCACTTCTTCTCCACTCAGATGTTCCATGCCTTTACCTATGATTACATTTTATCAGGTGCATGGGATTCCGAAATCTATGAACGTTAGAAGGCAAGCAGTCCGGATGGAATTCCTCCCCGAGTTTTAAGGGAGTGTGCTTCTTGAGTTCGCTCCGTCCCTCGTTCAAATTTTCTCTCTATGCTTCAATACTAGAGCTTTCCCTCAGTGTTGAAAGCGCTCATTAGTCCAACCTATTCCGAAGAAAGGTAGCCTCTCTAATCATTCTAACTATCGCCTTATAGGTCTCACTTTGTATTCTGTTTAAAATCTTTGAAACCCTTCTCAACTCTCATTTCTTTGATCATCTGGAATCT
>SEYY01022077.1:110000-117500 GCA_009176605.1 Armadillidium nasatum | reverse complement strand
GTTCATGTTTTTTCCAGGACATTCCCTACTCATGTCATGAGAGTTACAAGTAAAAGTTTTCTATTTCCCTTATCATATCTTCAGTGATTACTTTACCTTTATTGACATTAGGTATTTCTGGTAAAATTGTAAATTCTTTCTGTAACTTTCTGGATTTGTTCATCATATAAATTGTTGTGTAGAAGACTTGCATTGTTCTACTAATTGACAAAGGTGACAAGTTTAATATTTGCAGTTTTCTTTCATGGGATTTTATACCAATGAATTCTTCAACAAGCCAATTCATAAAAATCTCAAACCTTAAAAATATATTACAAAACATAAGAAGTTAGGATTTTTTTAAAAATATGTAATGGGTCACAACATTTTTTGTTTTAATAACTAAGTTTAGGAGTATAAGGACTCATTTTTTGAATAATTATATAATATGTAAATGAATCACAAATTTCAATGAAATTTGTTTAATTGCTTTCTATACAAAAAAGAAAAATTTATTAAATTTTTTCAAATTAGACTGTTAGTAAACAGTAATTTAAATTTCTTGTACATGAATTTTTTACACAGACAGGTTTCAAATCTATATTGTGAGGGACTCATAAATAATTCAAGATTTTCATTTGCTTGTATTTATAAGCTATATATATTGCATCTATATAGTATGTGAAATACAAGAGGTGAAAAGAGTGGGAAAAATAAGCAATTGACATTGAAATTTTTTTTCTTTAATTTTGTCAATTTAAGAAAACATTATTTACTCACAAGCATTGGCTCACAAATAACAGTTTAAAGGACTTAAAATAACACGATTTTTTCTTTTGGACCTAAAACTAGCTGAATATATGCTGTTTGTGGAATTTTATTTTTTGAAAAAGTATTCTTTAAACTAGGGGGGGAGCAGCACCCCAAATGTTTAACTGCTGAAAAATTGTTTTTCTCTTCAGAACAGAGCTTTTAAACATAAGTATCTTATTTAAAGAGCTCTCCATTCTCTTTAAAATGAACTAAACCTCATGTCTCTATGATATTCATGAGAAAAGATATGAAGAAAATTTTGTCTTGGAGGTGAGCCCTAAATGTTATTTCCCAAAATTTGGGGGGTCATATATTCTTACCCCCTCAACCAATTGCCCTGAAATTTGAGATTTTTATAACTGGTACTAATACTAATTTCTATTCCAAATTAAAACAAAATTGAAAATGGTTGATCTCAAAAATGCAATTTGCCTCTTTGATTCTGCATGGAATGCAACAATTCACGAAGGTTTGTAAAATGCAATAATAACTAGAATTATGTTTTTAAATTTTACTCTTGAGAATAAAGAATAAAAAAAAGACTAACAGAATTAAGAAAAGCTTAATTATTTTCATATATTTTTTATTTACTATTTACCATAATTAAATTCTTGTACATTTTTATTATATTGTTTATGATAATTCAGAATTTAGGAATGTGTCAGTAGTAGAATGTTACATGCTAATTACTATGGTTTTATAAAAAAAAATAAATTAGAAATGTACTTGAACAATTCTGATGTACTTGTACTAAAACAGGAGCTTGAACCCAAGCCTGAGATATATATATATATATATATATATATATATATATATATATATATATATATATATATATATATATATATATATATATATAATATATATATATATATATATATATATATATATATATATATATTATTATATATATTATTATTATTATTATTATTATTATTATTATTATTATTATTATTATTATTATTATTATTATTATTATTATTATTATTATTAATGATGTACTGGTGATTGAAGGATTGAAGGAACTTGAAGCAGAAAGAATTAAACAGAATAAGAAAAAGAATAGGAAATCATGAAGAGATCGAGTTTGTTATATAAAAAGCGACTCTGAACGTCACTTTCAATGAGGAATACCACCACAAATAAACATTATAAATCTAATGTAGAATCTGACTTCAAATTGACATTCACCAGATGATTTAATTGAGAGCACAGCATAAATAAATAAAGAATAATCAATACTGGTTTTGGCAAATAAAAAGATTCTAGTTTTTTTTTTTTTTTTTTTTTTTGTCCTTAATGAAAAGACAATGATGGCATCTTCATGACTTAACCTCTGATTTACAACCTGATTTAAGTCTATTATCAAGATAAATGCAAAGTTTGCACAAGCATTTTATAATGGTATTCAAACGAAAAATTCCAACACTTTAGTATAAGTTTGGTGTCAATAACAAGCGAAGCTTAATCAAGGTGTGCACTTTCATAACAGAAAATAAAGAAATTCTGATCTATATAAGCACCTTCTCTTGGCATTTTCTTTTATTGGGAATTGTGGTCCCTTTATATCTGTATATCTTGATTATGGACCGACTGGGGTGCCAACCCCAGCCCCACCCCTGGCTAATAATCAGGGAAAACCTGAATTTACCTGCCGGGGTAAATTCCACATTATACTTATTAATAGTGGATTAAATCAAACAAAATATATGAAAATTAAGATTTTAATTCCATTATTCTTTTGTTACATACTAGGTGGAATGCAACATAAAAGATGAAACAAACATTTCATTCACTTAACCATTATTCACTTTATCTTCTTGAATATTTACATCATAAATTTTAGAATTTGAGGAAGTGAAATGTTATGTCCAGGAAAAGAGAGCAGTGACATTGAATATGTTTTTGCTCTAAGACTGTATTTTAAAAACAGTAGCATTTTTACATTCTTTGGCAATAGTTTGATTCTATCATTTTGAATTGATATCTCTACTTTGAATTCTCTTTTACTGGTGCCGGAGCTTGCTGGTGGGCACAAATATACTCTTGCCAATGTTGCTAGTGCGGGGTGATTATTCTTGTTTGCCTTCCAGAAGACAAGACAATCATCATTGATGTTAATTTTTTTCATTTTCATTTTTCCTAAGTAAACCTGCTGAATCACTAAATCTGTAATTTTCTGATTTTTTTTTTCTGAAAAAAAAAAAATGCATATAGTCATTAATTTAAGTGAATGCTGGCTATTCTACTCCTTCCTTATAATTAAATTAATCTCACTTAAAATTATATCTAATTTTCTTAACGTAAAATTTCAGTGCTCTTGACCTATTTATAAATTTTAGGCAACTCCAGTCAGAGGCCCGGTCCTGGCAAAATTTCAAATGTGGTCAGTTCCTAATTTTGATTGTGAATTAACCACCCCAATCCTATTCTTCATTCATATACAGATTTCAGTCCTCAAAGCCCATCTTCAATGCACTCTTATTACTGCCTTCAGACTCTGAAGTAAGCATTTCACCCATTTATTAAATGCGCTTCATTAGTCTCTCTTTACTGCCATTTATTTTCATTCTAGAACAAAATTCTCAACAGATAAAATTCAATATTTCCTTGGTACATAGATCACCATCATTCTATAGCAATTAAGTTTACTTAATTCTCAAAGAATGCGAACTTCTTCCATCAAATCTGAATAACTTCTTTTTTCAATCTCCAAGGTAATCATTCAGTTACTATAGAAAGCGAATATAATGTTGGAAAGCCAATCCATTGTAGCCGTAAAGCCATTCTCTACTTTGATTTTGGCAGAGCCACTTAAGAAAAAAAATGCACACACCTATATATATATATATATATATATATATATATATATATATATATATATATATATATATATATTATATATATATATATATATATATATATATATATATATATATATATATATATATATATATATATATAATACTAATACTTTTCCTCTGTGCTGGAATCGTGCATTTGTTCAGCCGATCCCGAAGAAAGGTAGCCGCTATGACCCTTCTAACTATCGACCTATAGCTCTCACTTGTGTTCTGTCTAAAATTTTTGAAACTCTCCTCAACTCTCATTTCCTGGATCATTTGGAGTCTCATTCTCTTCTTCTCTGATCACCAGTATGTCTTTCGACGCTCGAGGTCAACTGGTGACATCCTTTCCTATCTTACTGATCTTTGGTCTTCTGCCCGTAGGGACTTCGGGGAGTCTTCTGTGGTGGCGCTTGACATATCCAAGGCTTTTGACCGGGTATGGAATGTGTCGCTGCTCTCCAGGCTCCCTTCCTTTGCCTCCTACTCTTGTCTAGTTTTCTCTCAGATCGTTCCATTTCGGCAGTTGTAGATGGAGCGACCTCTTCCTCCTTTTCTGTCAACTGTGGTATTCCTCAGTGTTCCGTTTTATCTCCAACTTTATTCTTTATTCTCACTTTTCATTAACGATCATCTCAGCTGCACTTCTAACTCTGTTCACTCTTATGCTGATGACTCAACTTGACATTGTTCTACTCATTTCAAATCTGCTCCCTCTTTTGCTTCTAGAGTTGCTTCTCGTCTTCAACTTTCCGATTCTATTCTTGACGATCTGGATGGGATTTCCCGGTGGAGTCATAGCAACTTTGTGAAATTCAACTCTTTAAAAATTCAACTTCTTGACATCTCCCTCTCAAAAACACCTCCTAACTTTCCTATCCTCTTCGATGGCTCTCCTGTCTCACTTGTAAATACCATTAACATTCTTGTGTCTAAACATAAACAACAAACTGTCTTGGAAACCACATATCACAATGGTTGCTAAAGCTGCCTCTAAGAAGCTGGGAGTTCTGCTCGTTTGCCAAAAATTTTTTCTTCTGAGCAGTCACACCAAATATATAAGGGTATTATCCGCCCTTCTATGGAGTACTGTTCTCACATTTGGGGGCTCCGGCTCCTCCTCTCTTCTGGATAGGGTTGAGTCAAAAACTAAAAGATAAATAACCTGTCCCCTACTTTCAAACTCTTGACCCTCTATCTCTGCGACGTGACATTGGCACGCTATCTCTTTTCTATAGGAACTACAATGGCAGGTGCTCGAGGGATTGGCCTCTCGCATTCCTCCACCGTTGCGTCGTCCTCGTTGCACAAGGGGTGCCCTGCTTCCGCACCAATTTCGTGTGGACATAGGAAACCCCAGGCTAGCAAATTGTGTTGCCTCCTCCTTTCCAGCCACCTTTGTTCTGTGGAACTACCATTATCAATTTTTCCTCCTGTATTTAATTTTCCACTCTTCAAGGCTTCCGTCTGTGCCCACCTGAGGGTTGTGCGTTAGGTGTGTGTGTTTAAACGAGTTTTCTCCCTATGTGTATGCCCCCTCCTTGAAAAGGGCTCTGCCCGTGAGTGGTGGCGTTATATATATATATATATATATATATATATATATATATATATATATATATATATATATATATATATATATATATATATATATATATATATATATATATATATATATATATATATATATAGGGACCGACCAGGGCTGGAATTTTGCCGGGGCCGGGGGGGTTCTGGCCGGTTGCCTAAAATTTGTAAAGAGGTCAAAAGCACTAAAATTTTAGGTTAAAACAATTAGATATAAAGTTAATTGAGGTTTATTTAATTATAAGAAAGGCGTAGAATAGCCAACATTCACTTAAATTAATGATTATATGCATTTTCTCTGGAAAAATGTCAGAAAATTACAGATTTTGTATAATAAAAAGTCCAAAAAATTTTTTAAAAAAATTTTGATTCCAAATAGTGATTCAACAACTTTACCTATAAGCCCACAAAGTAAAGTTTGAAAAAATAAGATATAAAACTATCAATGTAACCTATATTTATACATACCATTGTTATATCATTGTTATATCATTGCTATGTATCAAACTTGAATCAATTAGCTACATTATTTAAAAATTGTTTTTTTTTTTTTATACTTTCAATCAATATGGTTAAAATATCAGCTTCAGCAGTATGGAAGTACTTTACAATGTTTCAGGATAGGCTCGAAATAGCTAAGTGTAACATCTGCAGTCAGAAAATTAGAAGAGGACCTCTGGGTGGAACAATTAAAAATTTTTCAATCAAATCTTTATGGGGGCATAAAATTAAAACACAAAAATGAACATTCACTAGCAGAAAAAGAGTGGTCAAAAGAAACAGAAAAAAAGAGAAAATTTTAAAAAAGCAAGAAAAAAAAAAAAAAAAATTTTCTTATATTTTGTTTAAATTTTTTTTTTTATTATTTGACTGACTTACCTGAAATTTTCAGGGAATATGCATTTTTTCCGAAAGTTCTGAGTTGATTTTGAGCATTTTTCTGAGTCTATAACGGTTTGAAAGTTATTTGGACACAAAGTTGAAAAAAAATGAATAATGGGGTCAAACCAATGGTCCACATGAGCTGAAAATTTAAATGAATAATCTTAGCCTCAATTTCTTGCATTGGTGGGAACAGATTTTTGAAATCACATCTAGAAAAAAAGATATAAGCATTTGAAATTTAAAAAAAAAAAAAAAAAAATAAAAAAAAAAAAAAAAAAAAAAAAAAAAAAAAAAAAAAAACGCTACCTATTTTTTATTTTTTTTATTTTTGAATATTGTTTAGAGGGACGACAGGGCTACAATTTTTATTTAGTGCATTTTGGGTTGAAGCTAGATATAGCCTCTCAAACTTTGGAAATATTTGAAATTTGGTCAAAAATGGACTTTTTTGAGAGGCTATATCTCGAAACCAACGACTGGCATCGAATAAAGTATAGAGAAGAATTTGTAACCCCATCCCTCCTCTTTGCAAAATAAGGAATGTTATAGTTGCAGTTTTGTTTTAAATTTTATTGACCGAAAAGGTGGATTTAAAAAAAAAAAAAAAAAATTCTATAGTTGTTCAGTTTTGGACTTATAACATTTTTTTCTATAACTGGGAACAAATGTCTGTTACATGTTTTCGTTGCCAATAGAATTATGAATATACATCTAAATTTCAAGTTATTCCGAAAAGTGGTTTGGCCCCGCCATTCATTTGAAAAGGGTCAAATTTCCCCTAAAAAAAAAAAACTTTTTAGCAGTTATAGACTCAGAAAAACGCTAGAAATGGACTTTTTTTTTCACCAGGAAAAAAGCTATATACACTGAAAATTTCAAGAGAATCGGCTGAAAATTTAAAAAATTTTTTTGGATTGTCCCCTCAAGTATAATTTGCCATTTTAACCCCGGCAGGCAAACTTCGGTTTTCCCTGATTTTTAGCCGGGGCCGGGGTCCCGGTCGGTTCCTATATATATATATATATATATATATATATATATATATATATATATATATATATATATATATATATATATATATATATATATATATATATATATATATATATATATATATATATATATATATATATATATATATATATATATATATATATATATATATATATATATATATATATATATATATATATATATATATATATATATATATATATATATATATATATATATATATATCTCTTTGTTTTAGATATGTCAGAATCAAGTAGTGATGAAGACCAGTTGTCAAAACTTGCATATAATTTTGAGGTACAGTTAAAAAAAAAAATTGCCTAATATTTATTTCAGTTTCATTTGTTCAAATAACAAACATGGGAAATGTAGACCC
>SEYY01022077.1:80000-105000 GCA_009176605.1 Armadillidium nasatum | reverse complement strand
TAGAGAGCAAGAAACTTGGGTGGCATGAAGTAATTCTAAAGTCACCTCAGAACACCCAGTCTCTTACAAGCTTGTTTAGAAAGAGAATTAATGTGATCTTTCCGAAAAAGATCATGAGAAAAGGATACGCCGAGAATATTAAGAATGGATGAAGGTTTGAGTTGTGTGTTTTCGAAGAAATTATCATAGTTGTGTGGAAGATTGTGTCAAGTCTAGAGATGAAGGAACTGAGATTTTTAAGACATTGAAAACAACCATGTTTTCTTTGTTTGAAATACGTGAAAAATCAGAAGTTAGTTGCTCCAAGGCTACCCTTCTCGAGTCTATCAACTGCTGTTGGGAGGAACGTCTTTCAAACTGGAAGGAGTAATGAAGGATAGAGTCATCAGCATAGGAGTGGATAGGAGATGAGATAATAGAGATAAGGTCATTAATGAAAAGCAGAAAAAGTGTTGGGGATAGGACAGAACCCTGAGCTACACCACTGTTAATAGATATATATAAAGGAAGAAAGGTGGCCGTCTACAACAGCTGCTATAGGACAACCAGAAAGGAAATAAGAGAGAAGATCACAGAGAGAAGGATAGAAACCGAAAGAGGGAAGTTTAGAAATCAAAGCTTTGTGCGAGACTCTATCTAAGACTTTCGATATGTCCAGCGCGACAGCAAAGGATTTACCGAAATGCCAAAGAGCGAAGGACCAAGAGTCAGAGAGAAGAGTAAGAAGATCACCAGTAGATCATTTCTTAATAAAGTCTTACTGGCGATCAGAAATAAGATTAGAAGAATTGAGATGTTTCCAAATCTTCCTGTTAAGGATAGATTCGAAAACTTGAGAGAACGGAGGTCAAAGAAATAGAACTGTAGTTGGAGGGTTGAGTGAGATTACCCCTTCTTTGGCACAGGCTAAATGAGCTGACTTTTCCAGCAAGAAGGAAAGGTTGAAGTAGAAAGACAAGACGAAATAGTTTACCAAGACAGGGCGCAGACTCGGAAGCAAGTTTTGAGAACCACAGGAGGAATACCATCGAGACCATATGCCTTCTTAGTATTAAGCTCACAGAGAGCAGAAATAACATCTTTAGAAAGAAATTCTAATCTTAGACATAAATGAGTTGGAGGGGGTTGAAGGAAGAGGTATTGCTCTGGAATCGTCGTCCTTTTTTTTTTTTTTTTTTTTTTTTTTTTTTTAAGTTCACATCTCACGGGCATTGCCCTATTCTAGGAGAGGAACTATTCGAGGTAGTATATACCTAGGATCCCCAAGTAGGATCGAACCGGCGCCCTCAGGCAAAATGAGTCTCCATTTAACATCTTATTTCTTCTGTTTCGCTAATAATATCAGAATGAGATGAAAAACACTAATCTTAATGAGCTTCTGAATGTGAATGAATGTGCTGCCTTTTTATTTATAGTTTTGAATTTTATTTATTTATTTTTTTTTTTTTTTTTTTTTTTTTTTTTTTTTTTTTTTTTTTTTTTTGCATTAAGTAGAGCTAATTTATATTGTGTGTTTACGCTTGTATGCTTTCTTCTCTTTAATTAAACAAATTAATTATTGAACTCAAAATTTTTTCCTTCATTGTTTTAACACTACTGTCGTTAAAAGTTTATATTAAAATTTTTACTCAGCATTCACTGTAGGTATAACAAAAGACATATCTGCACAAATGTAGCTTGCTTTTTTTTTTGTAAATTTCTCAAATGGTTGAAACATTCGAATTATATTTTTCATTAACTTCCATTGATTAGCAGTTTAAGGAATAAATAATAATTGCAGTTTCCTATTCTAACAGTCTTTATAACATAGACTATATAGTATGTTGAGTTCCACTTTGTTTCTATATCTTGTGTGAGCTTACTTATTGACGATAGTATATATATAATATATATATATATATATATATATATATATATATATATATATATATATATATATATATATATATATATATATATATATATATATATATATATATATATATATATATATATAATATATTGATAAAATATATTTAAAAAAATTCTATCACTTTAGAGTCTGAGGTTCCTGGCCTAGGTCTAGAGAAAAATTTTTCAAGCCAGAAACTCTGGCCTCCAGCCAAAAATCATTCTCTGATGCATATATATATATATATATATATATATATATATATATATATATATATATATATATATATATATATATATATATATATATATATATATATATATATATATATATATAGTGATTTTTATGAAGGAGTCACCAAATATGTGGTGCAGGAGGTCCCTATACTGTGTAGCACGAAGGGGGATATATCAGGAGGCTGGGTGTTTTCAATGTCCCTTTGTGGAATGCCGACTGGTAGACATGTGGTAGCCACCACTTTGTTTAAGCCTCGGAGCGTTGGTAGCCTCAGATGGAAGGCTACTTCAAAGGAGGAACCACAGTCGAGGGCAAATGGTCTGCCAAACTGGGTTTCCTTTCGGTAGCAGAGGAGTTGGATATTCTTCTGGAACGTCTTTTTCTGCTGTAGTGGAGGCTTCTTCTTGTCTCAGCTTTGGATGTCTTCTTGGCGGTGCGACTTCTTCGGCTTCTTGGATAAAGTGATTAGCCAGTTACTTATTTCTATACCTTCTGAAAATTATCTCAATATTGGGAAGGTGTAAGAAAAGTAGCTGGTTTTCCACTTTATTTTCATAGTTTAGATAATTTTAGCAAAAATGGTTTACAACCTTTTTATTATTAAAGTTTTACATATTCATATTGAAATAATACAAAATTTTATATATTTAGAGTAGAAAATATTGTTTTACAATGTATTTAAATATTATATATTAAAATATATTAAAATTGAAATTTTTAACACTAACATTTTTAAATTGCAAATATAATATAATATAATATAAAAGAAATATATTTTACATTTTATAATAATATTTTAAAATGGTTTTCCCTTCGAGATTTCGCGGGAAAATTATTTTTAAGCGCGAACGTAAAGTAAAAATGGAGGGAAAAAGTACATTAAGAATTTGGAATAGCAATATACATAATTAGCATTATATTTTAAATGTTTTTCTTTTTAAATTAATAGTTTATACCTTTATACATATATAATAATTATTTTTATAACAAAAAGAAACTTTATTTTTATTTATTACTTAGTTTTAATTGTTTTTAAAAACATAAAAGTTATACAAAAAAGTTATCGCTTTAAATTATAATTTTTTAGGGAACACGTTTTTTATATTTTGGGTTAGCTATTTTAAAAAGGGCACTATATATATATATATATATATATATATATATATATATATATATATATATATATATATATATATATATATATATATATATATATATATGTATATATATATATATATATATATATATATATATATATATATATATATATATATATATATATATATATATATATATATATATATATATATATATATATATATATATATATATATATATATATATATATATATATATATATATATATATATATATATATATATATATATATATAATTGATCTTTAAAAGTTAACTCGCTCACTCTTCTACTTAATATAACTTAGTATTTGAAACCATTATGATTAAAAATATAAAAAGTAAAACACTAAAAAGATATTAACATTGAAGATAAAAAATTATTTTTATATTTTTAATTATAGTGGTTTTAAATACTAAGTTATATATATATATATATATATATATATATATATATATATATATATATATATATATATATATATATATATATATATATATATATATATATATATTAATTTTTCAGATCAATATTCGTCAGAGTTTGACTTTTCCCAGAGTCCTCTGAAAAATGATGTTGATGTTGAAGTTGGAACATATTCTTTCCAAGATTTTATTATTGTAAGTATATATATATATATATATATATATATATATATATATATATATATATATATATATATATATATATATATATATATATATATATATATATATATATATATATATATATATATATATATATATATATATATATATATATATATATATATATATATATATATATATATATATATATATATATATATATATATATATATATATATATATATATATATATATATATATATATATATATATATATATATATAATGAGACGGTGAAAGATTCACCGAAATGCCAAAGAGTAGAGGTCTAAGAGTCTGAATGGAGATCACCGGTAGAACATTTTTTACTAAAACCTTAAAAGTGATCATATATGAGATTATAAGATTTGAGATCCCTTTTCTTCAGCACAGGATGAATGAGCACTCGTTTCCAGCAAGAAGGGAAGGTCTAAGTAGAAAGACAGAGGCGAAATAGTTTACCAAGTCAGGGTGCAAGCTCTGAAGCACAAGTATTGAGAACTACTGGAAAGATACCATCGGGACCGTAAGCCTTGTTACTGTTAACCTCAGAAAGAGCAGAAATTGCATCTTTAGAAGAAATTGTAAATTAGGCATAAATGAGTTGAAGGGGGTCGAAGGAGGAATAGATCCGGAATTATGTAAGGTTGAATTAGAACCAAAAGTTTGCTCAGAGAGTTCAGCTTAGTAGAATACAAAATGGTAGTTATATATATATATATATATATATATATATATATATATATATATATATATATATATATATATATATATATATATTATATATATATATATATATATATATATATATATATATATATATATATATATATATATATAGTTTTTTCTGTTTTTGTAAAATAATTTATTATTTTTTGTGTAGAATCCGTGTGAAATTAAGGAAGAAGCATCATTGGAGGCATTTTCAGAGTCCATAAATTCTCCTTCAAATAACTTGTGGGATATTCTTTGTGGAAATGACATTAAGCCAAATATTAAGGTACTTAAAGAGCAACAACAACAATGCTTAACATTGATTTCTTAAGTAAAGCATTACTAATCCTGGTTATTTATCCTTTTACTAAGGTTCTTGAAACTCCACCAATTACTCCACCAGATAGTAATTCAATTTTAATTGATTCTCCCCCAACAAGTCCTTCAGAAGCAAGTTCCAGTAGTGGTTCAGTTTCTCCCTTGCCAACAACGACTTTGCATCCATCGACAGCTGTGATAACTGTTACCTCCGATTCACAATCACCCCCAAAAAAGAAAAAAATTCCTTTAGCGCCTAAGATTCCTTTTACAGTCGTGACAACTATTACTGCAAATGGTAAGTAACTTGAATCAGAAAATAAATTTCAAAGCCAGGTGGTGTATAATCAGTTTTATATTTCGTTACTCTAACATCAGTTTTATTGCTAAAGATTCAAAACAATTTTATATACTTTAAAATAGCTTTGTAATTACACGCATTCTGTAACATTAAACCAAACGCTTAAAAAAATTGATATAGTTAGTAAGGCTAGAATTTGATAGTTTATGCATGACTCTGCACCAGGTTGCATATTTATAGACCTAATGCTTTTGAAATGCATAATTTCAACCATGATTTAAGAGGATATAATTTGTCATTGATTTATGAAATAACACTACAAGATAAAATGAAAGCAAGATTGATTTGAGTTAATTAAATGAAGAATAAATACAAGTTGCTATTTTTAGCATATGCCTTGACAAATGATAATTAATCTTAATGAGCAGTGGGAGAGTGCGAGGTTGGAAGTCTAGAAGATAGATGAAATATCTTGTATGTAGTACTTTTATGTATTAAGGATTGTTTAAGTTTAAAGACACAGGAAGTTAAATTTTCTTTCTAATAATCGAACTAAATCAAAATAAATCAGCCACGTTATTTAATTTTTAAGATAGAAAAAATTTATGCATGAATAATTATCGAAGCAAGAAAAGGTATATATATATATATATATATATATATATATATATATATATATATATATATATATATATATATATATATATATATATATATATATATATATATATATATATATATATATATATATATATATATATATATATATTAGGGATGGAGTGAAGTATCGGTATCGGTGAATTTGAAAATCTTAGTATCGGTTTCGGTAAAAATTTAGGTATATGAATGGATAAAGTATCGGTATATTTTCAGGTATCGGGTATCGGTAAAAATTTTTGGTATCGCTCCATCTCTAATATATATATATATATATATATATATATATATATATATATATATATATATATATATATATATATATATATATATATATATATTATATATATATATATATATATATATATATATATATATATATATATATATAATTTTTTTTTACTATCACTATTTCAGTGGATATTGCTCCTCTTTATCTTCTAGTCATAAAGCACCTCCATTGACGAAGAGCTCATTCAACTTGCCTTTCCCTTTCCACACAGTCTTATCCTTTAACTCTCTAATTCTCTGACCCTAAACTTTGTGTTTATGGTCAGTCTTACATGTACTCAATTGATAAAGTCTGGAATACTCCCTTTTGCCTTTCAATTCCTCTATTTTCCCAGCTTCCTTTGACATGCACATTTTTAAAAAACATGTATTGGGGCACATCAGGCTTTTAATTTGAACGTGCTATATATATATATATATATATATATATATATATATATATATATATATATATATATATATATATATATATATATATATATATATATATATATATATATATATATATATATATATATATATAATATATAAAAAAAAAAAAAAAAAAAAATAAAATTTTTAATTATAAAAACTAAAATTTCAAATTTTGAAAATATACAATGTTATATCTTTTTCTACTCCATTCTAAATAACAATACCTTTGGCTATGAATATTAAATTAATCTAGAAATGTATTCGAAACTTTATTAAATTGTTCACATAGCTACAAACTTGAAATAAAATTTTTAAGTTTTTTCGCAATATATATATATACACACACACAGGATGAGTCTGGGGAAAAACGCTCCAAACTCCGAGATTGTATTCTGCACATAAATGTATGACTAAAAAACCCAAAAGTTATCTAATTTTCAAATGTTGTTGAATTACAGAGTTCCAAGGGTTTATGTATGATCAATTAGGCCAACACAAGTTTATTTGAAAAGTACATTTATTTTACAATAAAAAATTTCAAAGGTACCCCCCATGAGCCTCTATGCATTTTCTGTCTCATCTGCGAATAACCTTTGTTGCTCGTAAGTTCTTCACGTTTCATTTTTATGTGAGCTGTAGCATTAAAAATACAGCAAATAGTGCGCCTCGATTGTCGACCTTTCTTTTACATACTTCACTTTTCAACCAGCCCTGTAAAAAAATCAAGTAGTGCGAGGTGTGGAGACCTTGGGAGACAAGTAATAGACCTACCTCAACTCCCCTCCCCCCTCAATCCATCGTTCTAGAAAAGTTCCGTTTAAATACTATTGTCATCTGGCGAGCAAAATGTGGTGGAGCTCCATCTTGCTAATAGTACAGCATTTCTTATGTTTAAAGGAACATCTAATAGATCTTATAACTTATTTTGCAAAAATTCCAAATAGCTTTTTCCTGTTAGACTGTTCTCAATAATGAGAGGACCAATTAAATGACTACGGACAATCCCACACTACACGTTAATTGAAAGACGATGCTGAAAATTTGTTTCAACTATTTTGTTGAAATTTTCGCGAGACCATCGATGAGAGTTGCGAGTATTTTCGACACCGTTACGAGTAAATATTATTTCATCAGTAAAAAGTATGAATCGAACCAAATGACCACTAGTGATTATCCATCGACAAAATTGTATACCTCTAGCATAGTCTGGTTGTAGCTTCTGTGCTCTCTGTAGGTGGTGATTCTTAGTGAGCAAGTCGTGAAACTGTTCCACTGAATCCATAATGCCTTCTACTTCATTTACATCTTGTTTACGGGCACGTTCAGATGTGATGTGCGCACTGGTAAGCCTACCTGTCTCTCTCAATGTTTTGAAAGTTTTGATAAATATCTGGAATTTTAAGATTCGGAAATCGTTGACGATACTCTTCAACTTCAGTTGTTGCATTCCCTTTGGAAAAACCATAAACAAACATTAGATTCGCATATTCTTGATTAGAATAGATGTGTGTCATTGTTTATCACTTTTATCACGTTGTCACGCAAAATAATTCACAATTGACAAATGATTAGTTGACAAATGTTGTGTTTACCAAATGCCTAGTCTACTTGATTGGTTGTTTAAACTTTATCCTTTAAATGCAGTAATTCGAAAACAAATGAAGACTGAATTACAACTTTTGGGTTTTTATTCATACACTCCCAGAGTTTGGTGAGTTCCTTCCGACTCACTATATATATATATTAGGGATTGAGCGATAACAAAATTTTAACTGTTACTAATAATTTTAAATCACCCAATTCAGATCTCATACCCTTAGAATTTTTATATTGTCGATACTTATTATACCAACAAACTCTAGGATCTTATTAAATACTATGTGCTGGTTTAATCATGTTTAATGAACGTAGGTCAGGAAATTCACGATCGAGTTCCAGTAGCCACAAACTTCCCAATGTTAAGGTAAATAAAAAACATTCTGAAACACCTGTATTATTGAATACATGGTAACCATAGATAGTTTAATGACCCAGTGGAAATCATTGTAGGTGTTCAAAATGTGACCCATACACGATGCAAGCTTCTACATTTCTCGTCATGGAGTACATTGAATATGGTCCGATGAGACACACCATAGCGACTGGAAAAGGCTCTAGAGCTTACCCGTTGATCCCTTGTTGCAACTTCCCGGACAATAGCATCTTCCCTTCGAGGTGTACAAACAATACGGGGCAGTCCACGATCAGCTGTGTGGTGTATCAGGTGTTCGCTTTTAAGGATTACTGCGAAGGTCGTATGATGTGGTTGTCATCTATTAGGAATTTAGGATACGTGGCTCGATATAATCTTCCTGCCTCACAACCGTTCTCGTTCACACACCCTTACGTAAGTAACATGTCAGCCTGTTGACTGCATGAATAACGAAGCATTGTCATTGATTCAATACCAGTATTCTGTAATACGTACACCCTATCCTTGCTTGTTCCATTACTGTTGGGAAAGATACCTCAGTATTCGCAATTGCTAAACGATCTACTGTTCTGCCAAACGTATCATCATAATTTTGCAGCTGTTATTAAGTGGTCATCGGGGCCTAACTACCGCATTTTTTTCCCATCCACAAATTGCTACCTACCATGTATACTTGAAAGGGTGAGAATCTGTTTTTTCTCCTTATCCGTGTTTTTCCCAAAATAGGTTTTATAACCATGACTTATCCAACACAGCGTGTTCAATGAGTTTCAAGTTTTTCGGTATAATTAGTATCTACCATGTATATATTCCCACTCGATCTTGCGAAAAAGCTACTTTTATTCCTATTCAATTAATAATAATAATAATAAAATTTAAAATGTGACAAACTTCAGTCAAGGAGTAGAAATTATCAGGTATCTTTTATGCAAGATTTTACCGTTACTGATACATACTTTCAAAACTTTACATACCTTTGCTTCGCTCCACCCGTAATATATATACAGGGGTTGAACAAAAATATGGAAACAGTAGAAAGAATGGGTTAAAGTTACAGACATCATCTTCGGGAAATAGAAGAGGCACGACAGGTGCTCGTGCGTCACGTGTGATAGGTAACCTACAACGTCGTTAGGAAGTGTCAGTTAATGTGTGTTTTGGCATTCTGTACTGGTACAAGCGAGACATGTACAATCTTGTAAAGTTTCAAAGCGGGAAAATTGTTAGTTCCCAGAAATAGTATCCAAGGTTATGAACCCATATTGCTCTTCCGAAAAACATCGTTTGATAAACACCAGCATGGACATGTCAAAATTGGATCGCAGAGACAGACAAGCACTTCGAAGGATTGTGACAAAAATGAAGAAAACAACAGCTGCAAATGTTACTCCTAAGCTGAATACCTGTCTTGCAAACCCTGTCAAGAACAGTAAGGAGGAAACTCAATATGCTCAATATTTATCCAATCCTTTTTGTAGATGACATGGTTGTCTGAAAGTGGAAAGACTTGCACAGCACTTATAAGGATTGAACTGCTGGACAATGGAAGACCGTCCTACCGTCCGATTAATTGGCCTTCACACTATTCAAAAGCTCCGACCGACTTTGGATAGAGAACACATCCTAGGTATATATATATATATAAAATTATATTTAAAATTTATATTTTCAACAAAATTTAAGTAAAATTCAATTTTTACAAAATTTAATTTTTTTAATTTAAAATTCAATTATATAAAATTTATATTATATATATATATATATATATATATATATATATATATATATATATATATATATATATATATATATATATATATATATATATACCACAAGTAAAGCACGGAGGAGGTTTCTTCATGACTTGGGTAACCATATGGTATTCTGCAGACCCAATTATCACCATGCGTAAAATGTAATTGCCAGGTATTATGTACGCATTTTGGGTGACCAATTTCATCCAGTTTAGCAGATAAAGTTTCTTGGAGGTAATGCAATTTATCAAGTAAATAAGGCTCCATTTCATCCAACTCATATTGTCTAGTCATGGTTTGATGAACATGCAGATGAAGTTTCATGTCTTTCATTGTCCCCACAATCCCCAAACCTTCATAATAGAGTTCCTGTGGTCAATATTTAAGAATAGAGTTTGAGATCGCCATCCACCACTACCACCAGCATCCCAACTGGAATTTCATCTACTTTTCATGACGAATGGTATAACATCCCTTTATATACCATCCAGGACTTATATTAGTCTATTTCTAGGAGAATTCAGGCGATTATGTATGTGAAACGTGGTCCAACACCATATTAAGAAATTTATACTTACTCAATTTTGGAAAGATACAATTTGTGCATTTCAATTTGTTGAATTTAAAAAGGTGTTTACTCAATTTTAAAATACCTAAATAATTTTTTATTATATATAAATGTTGAATTGTTAAAAACACCACACCAACAGTTTAAATTTATTTCAATTTATTATATATAATATATATATATATATATATATATATATATATATATATATATATATATATATATATATATATATATATATATATATATATATATATATATATATATATATGAAATGTAATCTTTTCTTCTCTTAACTATAATTAAATGTGTTAATTATTATTAGAATAGATAGATAGATAACCCTTTTGAAATATATTGCTGACATTTTTCTTCATATTTTCTCACAACCAATATCCCAGTTTGTACAATTGTTAGTGAAAAAGAGGCTACAACATCATTAATGTTTGCAAAGCCAACAACAGCCATCAACACCCAATAAAGTCTGGCACGCAGTTTTCTCATTTTAAGTTGCAACAGCTACTCAGGGCAAGGAATATGAAAATAAAATAATTTAGTGCAGTGAAATAAAGTGCATATTTACTATATCTTATCCAAACCATTCATATATTTATCCAACCTATTTTTAAATAGTACTGTTAAACTACTGGCAATTACATAATGAGACAAACCACAAACCATTTTCTTTCAAACATTAACTACTTTTCCTAAAGAAATATTATCTCATATCTTGACAAACTGCTTACTTTTTTTATTTTTATTTTCCTTTTGCGATTTGCGACCTCTATTTCTACCATAGTCTAGTATGAAAATATTTATTGTTTTTAGTAGAATCAAGAGAATCGCATCCCTTCTGAAGAAAACATAAAGTTTCTTTAATATTAACTAATTCTCATTTGCAAAATCTACAAAACCAGTTTCTTTGTTCGCTGTTGTACTGATTTCAAGCATATCAATTTTCAATTTTAGGTGAAAGGTTCAAACATATCTAAAGTATTCAATAACTTTTTAATATAACTAGCTTCCAAGTCTTTCTCTAAAATTTTCAAATTGCTAATAATTTCCACAGTCAAGTCATTTTCTTTGTGAACAAACTCTAGCAATTTCATGTTCAGGTTGTAAATGAAACCTTTATTTATATTACCCATATGAATTGCCTTCTACCTTTTGCAATCGAAATTCTGATGCCACTTAACCAAATTTATAAGTTTGTTCAAGTTATAAACCAGAATAAACCACAAGATTCTTAAAAGAGGTAGTCAACTTTGAATCAATAACGGAGTTAGTATTTATATATTAATTTTACTTTTTATCCCGCACTCAAATTGACGTAGCTGTGCCTATCATAAAATCCTGAGGAACGATTTGTGACCAGTAAGCACAGCACATTCTTTGTTACTCAACCATATATATATATATATATATATATATATATATATATATATATATATATATATATATATATATATATATATATATATATATATATATATATATATATATATATATATATATATATATATATATATATATATGGGTGTGTACACCGAAACAGAATTTTTCAGAAGCAGAATTACCTATTTATCTCTTGTCTATATATATATATATATATATATATATATATATATATATATATATATATATATATATATATATATATATATATATATATATATATATATATATATATATATATATATATATATATATATATATATATATATATATATATATATATGCTGTTAGTTTAATGATTTAAATATTTTTTTTAGAAAATACACCAAAGGCCACCCTTACACGAACTGTTAACATTCAGCCAAAAACTTCTTCAATAAGCAAACCTATTGCGAGCCTCGGAAGTTCGGCAATTACAAAATTAAATTTTACAAGAACAGGTGAGTTTGTCTAATTTAAATTAAGTTAACAATCAAAATTCATTGTTAATTGTCCATTTAAAATACTCAAAATATTTTCAGGTATTGATAAAAGTATTAAGTCAAGTTCAAAACAACAAATTCGTAAAGCAGTCGTAATCTCAGGGTCTCAACCTTCCCATTCCGCCACAGTTTTGTCTTCAGTTGCCATTCCTTCTACAATAAATGTATGCATAAAAGGGTATATATATATATATATATATATATATATATATATATATATATATATATATATATATATATATATATATATATATATATATATATATATATATATATATATATATATATATATATATATATATATATATATATATATATATATATATATATATATATATATATATATATTTTTTAATTAAATATAATATAAATATATAATAAAAAAAAAATATTAATATATATATATATATATATATATATATATATATATATATATATATATATATATATATTATATATATATATATATATATATATATATATATATATATATATATATATATACTACTCCTGATCTTTCTTGGAAGGATCACATTACTTATCTTTCTAAACAAGCTTCTAAAAGTTTGTGTTCTGAGGTACCTTTGTGATTTATAGGATTGTTGTTCACCCCTTTATGGAGTAAGCCTTACACATCTGTGGTGGTTACACTCATTGGAAAAGGTGTAATTTAGGTCTTTTCGTCTTATAAACTCTTTCGCTCTCACTAACTCTAATCTTTTCTCTTTCTGCCCGCTGAATTGTTGGCGTCACTCTCTCTCTACTTTCGCTATTACAACGGACACTGCTCTTTTGAACTTTCACGTCACATACCTCCTCCACTAAGAAGGGCTCTTGTGATATGCCTTTCTACACAGTTTCAACCTTTCTCTGTCGAACTCTTTAACCCCATACTTAATCTCTATTTTCAATCTTACATATACTCTACCGGTAAAGTCTGAAACACACTCACTTTATCTGTTTTCCAATTTCCTTTAATTTGCACACTTTCAAGCGCCGTGTATTGGGATATATTTGCCTTTAATCAACCTTGATTCTGTTGTCCCCCAACTCAGGTGGAAATCATTAGGCCTCTGGACTTTGCCCTCCATAGAATATATATATATATATATATATATATATATATATATATATATATATATATATATATATATATATATATATATATATATATATATATATATATATATATATATATATATATATATATATATATATATATATATTAATTTTTTTTATACAGATTGCCACCACTCACGGGCCAAGCCCTTTTATAGGAGGGGGCAAAAAGTAAAGGGAAACCCACCCAATCCCGACTGGCACAAATCTCTCAATCTCTCAGGTGGGCGCAGATAGAGTCCTTAAAGAGAGGAAGATTAAATACAGCAGGAAAAACATGATGGCAGAGAGTTCCACAGAACAGGAATGGCTGGAAAGAAGGAAGCTCTGCAATGGAAAAGTCTTGGGTTTGATACATTCACACAAAATTCATGTGAAAGCATGGCTCCCCTTGTGCTGTGAGGACGACGCAAAGGTGGTGGAATGCGAGAGGTCAGTTCCCTCGAGCAGCAACCATTGTAGTTCCTATAGAAAAGAGATAGTGCACCAACCTGACGTCGCAGCGACAGAGAGTCAATTGAGTTTGAAAGGAGTGTACAACTTATTAATTTTTCAGCCTTAGACTCAACCCTATTCAAAAGAGAGGTGTAACCGAAACCCCCGCCCAAATGTGAGAATAATACTCCAAACAAGGGCGAATGAGACCCTTATATTATAATTGGAGCACTTGTTCTGAAGAAAAAAATTCCCGTAATCTGAACAGTAATTCCAACTTCTTTGAAGTCGCCCTAGCAACCATTGTGATATGAGGCTTCCAAGAAGTTTATTGTTAATGTTCAGACCAAGTATGTTAATGTTGTTTACAGGTAAGACGGGAGAGCCGTTGAAGAAGATAGGAAAGTTGGAAGATGTTTTCGAGAGGGAGATGTGAAGAAGTTGAATTTTTAAAGAGTTAAATTTCACAAAGTTGAGGCAACCCCACCGAGAAATCCCGTCCAGATCGGCAAGAATGGAGTCAGAAAGTTGAAGACGAGAAGGAAAGGATAGAGCAGATTTGAAATGAGTGGAAGAATAGAGAGTTGAGTCATCAGCATAAAAATGAACAGGGTCATAAGTGGAGCTGAGAAGATCGTTGATTAAAAGTAAGAATAAAGTTGGAAATAGAACAGAACCCTGAGGGACACCACAATTAACAGAAAAAAAGGAAGAGGTCGCTACATCGACAAGTGCCGATATGTAACGATCCGAGAGAAAACTAGACATAAGTAAGCAAAGAGAAGGAGGGAACCCAAAGGAAGGGAGCTTGGAGAGTAGTTACGCATGCCACACCCGGTCAAAAGCCTTGGAAATGTCAAGCTCCACCACTCAAAGCTCCCTATAATCTTTAAGAGCAGAAGACCATAAATCAGTAAGATAGGAAAGTATGTCACCAGTAGTCCTCGAACGTCGAAAGCCGTACTGATGATCTGAAAGGAGTGAGACTCCAGATGATCCAGGAAATGAGAGTTAAGGAGAGCTTTAAAGATTTTAGATGGAACATAAGTTAGTTAGAAGGATCAGAGCTGCTACAATTACTAATATATTATATATATATATATATATATATATATATATATATATATATATATATATATATATATATATATATATATATATATATATATATATATATATATATATATATATATATATATATTCTAATCAGTTATCAATATATATATTTTTTGAAAATTATAATCTTTATTATATAATTTAAATTGATTAGAGAATTTTTTTACGCTGAAGGTTTCTTCTTGTAAGATTGTTCCAGAGAAATCACCATCTAATGTGTCTTCTACAACAAGATTACCTCCTTTGGCACCTGCCATTAATCCTTCACTTAAAAATCAGTCTTTAGCAGAGGTATATATATATATATATATATATATATATATATATATATATATATATATATATATATATATATATATATATATATATATATATATATATATATATATATATATATATATATATATATATATATATATATATATATATATATATATATATATATTATCAAATATAATTGATGAAACTAGGCTATAAAGCCAGTAATTGTTATTTATTTGTTTTATTTTGTTTTTGTCATTTTCATTTATTTATTTATTTTTGCCAGCCTCACCCCCAGCTTTGGCATTTTATAATACCCAGTTTTGGCAGTACCATTTTAAAATTGCCATACTTTGATCCCATTATATGAAAATCATTTAAAATTAGCTTCGGCTTCGACTATTAACTTCATCCCCGATATTTTATTGTAGAATTTTTTTTCTCTCCGGTTACAGCTTTTTCTCAATCCAAAATGTTTTTATTTATTCCCACTCTGCATCCCTGGATAAAATTATTCATAGGTTACCTGTTCTCGTGAATAGTTACATAGTGGTATTAAATTTTGCTTTAGAAAGTTCTCATACTTCGAAAAAAAAAACCTTTCGTTTTATTGAACTTGAAGATGTCTGCCCTTTATAGAACAATTAAGAACCTTAAAAGTATTTACATATGGTACGAGATTTTTATCTGTTCTAAAACATGTTGAACAAACCTAAATTGAAGTTGGCTTTTAATATCTTAACTATTTTTGTACTACCAAAACTACCATAGCACATTATTTTTTTTTTATTATTTATTTAAATTAGAAATGAAGGTGTACATTTTATTTTATTTTAGTTGAGAGCAATAAAACGGCAGCAGCGGATGATAAAAAATAGAGAGTCCGCTTCTCTCTCTCGAAAACGCAAGAAAGAATATCTTCAAGGCCTTGAAATGAAAGTCAGGGAATTGGACGCAGAGAATTCCCGGTTAAAAGCAGTATGTTTACATTTATATATATATATATATATATATATATATATATATATATATATATATATATATATATATATATTATATATATATATATATATATATATATATATATATATATATATATATATATATATATATATATATATATATATCCACTGTATAAGATATTAAGTATTATTAAAATGCTTTGACTTAAATTATTTTTTAGAAAACCAAAATTGTATGATTGTTACGAATGAAATCTAAAAAAAAGAATTTTTAAACTTTATGTATTTCAATTAAATTGACACGTTTTCCCATTATTCATGTCGACCTTTATTAATAATAATTTTATTTTAATAATTCTTTTATTAAAATTGGAAAATAATTTTTAATCAAAATATTTGATATTTGATTACGTAAAATTACAGGAAAATGAACGCCTGCAGCGTCGAGTTACTTCTCTGGAAAATGAAAAAGTTATAATGAGAACTGCAAGGTTTCCTGTTAAAAGATCCTCTACAGCTCTTCTTGGATTTGTATTTCTTTTTCTCTTCAATGTTTCTCCTATTATGTAAGTAATATATATAAATATATATATATATATATATATATATATATATATATATATATATATATATATATATATATATATATATATATATATATATATATATATATATATATATATATATATATATATATATATATATATATATATATATATATATACTTAGGGACAAAATAACTCATAACTTGTACTTATTTCAAATTGAGACCCATGGTTGTATTGCGTGTAACGTTTCGTTGTTACATATTGTACAAAATTATTTAAGTATCGAAGGTGTGTCTTGTATGCATTAGGAATATTTGAGAGGTACAAATGTAAAAATAAAAATTAAAGAAAATTTTCGGTGTAATGTGTAATTAGTAAATGCAAGAAATAATAAAGTAACAAAACATCTAATTAATAGTGGGTACTGCTCCTCTAACCTTCCGTATTTCCTTCAATTGTTTCTTGTGATGGATTCTTGTGGGATAGTGTCCCACTCCTCCATCCACGCGCCCTCAAGATCCCTGAGTGTTGACGAATCATGTACCCGGGCTCTGACACTTCCTCCCAACATATCACAAATATGTTAAATGGGATTCAAGTTTAGACTTGCGTAGGTATAGGCAGTAGGTGGACTCCCACCTATACCAGGTGCAGGTGAACGGCAACTGCTGTGTGTGATCTGACATTTTTATAGAATAATAAGAATGTGTTGCCAATGAAAGGTGCCAAAGGCACTATATGTTCCTGAAGAATGTCGTCTACGCATTTTTCGGCCATTAAAGTTCTCTAGTTCAGTATATGCAACTCCGTGCGGGCTAATAAACTTATACCAGCCCACACCATCAGAGAGCTGTCTTCGTAACGTACCCAGCTATGTGATGGTGTGGGCTAGCGTAAGTTTATTTGCCCGCATTGAGTTGCATATACTAAACTAGAGGATTTTAATGGCCGAAAAGTACCCTTTTAGAAATGTCGCAAGCGGCGTCTCCTGGTCTTCTTCACACTTTGCTGGAGTCCGTCTGGTACATGTAGTGTCAACTGTGACTAATCAATGAAGAGTACAACATTGTCGAATTTCTTAGGCCTTTTTCAAACTGCAATCGCTAGACCCCAGCAATCTGGTGATTAGATGACCGGTGGCAGGAGGTTTAGTAGTCGTTCCAGACTTTTGAAGTCTTCGAACTGTACGGTCGGAAATAAGCATGTGTCTAATCATGCAGAATTGGTTTCATAGCCGAACGCTTGTTAAAAACTGTAGAACTGCCAAATTGTGAAATGTTATCACTCAGTGAAGTTCCCCTCAGCCACCCAACATTGTGACGTACGGTTGCTGCCAATCTATTTGACCCGGCGGAGTATCCAATACTTTGTCGATTAGTGACTTCCAATCACTGCACAAATTGTCTCTTAGAAAGGACTGTTTCCATTGGTTCATCGACTTTATCGTAAATTCCTCTTCTCTGGTTGTGTCTATCCTTTCTTTAGGCTCTCTAGGCAAATGACATTGCAATTTGCACACTCTAGTGACTACGGAATACTTTAAAGTTTGATATTCACTTTGACAGAGAATGATCGGTATTTCAGTTTGGGGATATGCACTCGGACTGAGCATGGCATTGTGTGTACTGAATGAGAGTTAAGTTTGTAAGTTATTCTGTTGTCTAAACCTACCAATGTTCTTCGGTTTGGATCACTCCAAAACGCAATACAAACCAACTCTAATAGCATAGTTGGCCACCTAATATTAAAATTCCATTCGATGCGTTAATTTTGTATATATATATATATATATATATATATATATATATATATATATATATATATATATATATATATATATATATATATATATATATATATATATATATATATATATATATATATATATATATATATATATATTAAGGTTGTTAATTTTTTTACATTTATTTTAGGAATATTTTCAAAGGAAAAGGTTCCGATTCATTTTTAAATGCAAACCTCGGCTCAAAACACTTATTTGAAACTCAGAAAATAATGAATTCTGGTGGAAGAGAAGACAACAAAGATCAGTATCATCACCGTTCTCTTCTTTCATTCTCGTCTCTCGATGTTCTCGAAGGAATTGACAAAGATGATTATCTTGCCAAGAACTTGTCCTTCATATGTCCTCTCGATTTTAATTCCACTGAGAGCCTCAGGTTTGTAAAATACGCTTAAATTATGCAAATGTTTGAAAATTAATAATAATAATAATAATAATAATACATATTCATTCTTATTCATTGGGCTGAATTTTAAGGATGCAAAAATTTGTATTTATGAGAGAGTTGTACATGTATTTCAATCAGTGCCTTACATTACATTGAAGGAAACTCTTTATGGGAATCCAGTACAACCTCCATTTATCTATTAGTATTCCAAATACCTTTTTTGGAAAATCTGAACTTCGTAATTATAGTTTCCTTTCCTTTTATTGATCAGCTCTCACTTTATCATCTCAAGCGGAAAATGAACCAAATACCTTAAAACCCAACTCATCTGTAAATAAAATTTTTATCTTTTAGTGCTACTGAAGTGATCTTTGGTGTAGATTTATTTTAGTTGTCATTTGATAATGATGTGTGCATCAATGTTGATATCAAAGCTGAATTAATTTTATAAAAATGAAAAGGAAATACTGACTACATAAATCAGTTTAGTTTTGTAAACATAAAGAGCTTTGTGTATTTGTGATATATATGTGAATCTGAATCTCTGAAACCTATTATTATTATTATTAGTTATAATATTACTATTAATATCATTAATTTTCAGAATTGATAGCGAATTGAGGGATTGGTTTGATTCTAGTAGCGAGGATTTATCCGAGACTAAAACAAAGAAGCACAAAGTGCCAATTTCTCCCAAGCCTTTGCATTCTAAATCTAAGTCTCTTACAACAGTCAAAGAAACCGACCAAGAGAAAAGAGCTTTAGCAGCCCCAATTACTTCCTTATTTTCAACTGCTGCATATCAATATCTTTATCATTCAGAAAAGAATAATCCAAGGTTTGTTAATTAGGTTCAGTACTGTAGACATTTCTAAATTTTTTATTTAGCTCATGTTCGATATTGAAACCTGCTTAAAAATTTTATTTGGTAAATTTGGGATGAAATCCTTGTTTATTTACAATAGTTATTTTCTTTTAATAATAATTTTGATGACACCTGTAATGTTAGGAATAAAATTTTCTACGTTCTCATAATTATTTGGAGAAATTAAATTAAAAATCATCCACAAATTGTTAAAATTTTCAGTAAATAAAGCGTAAGAAAATTAGGGGCAGCAACGAGCCACTCAGTTCTTTTAATGACTTCCATTCCAGCCCTCAGAATATGCAACTCGACTTCAAAGACATATATATATATATATATATATATATATATATATATATATATATATATATATATATATATATATATATATATATATATATATATATATATATATATATATATATATTAGAGGTGGACCGGATATCCGCATCCGCATCCGCAACTGCGGATATCCGCATCATTTTTCCAATATCCGCATCCGCGGATATCCGCAATTGTATATCCGAAACCGCATTCGCATGCGCGGATAGTAAAAAATTACGTATCATGCAATCGATAAAAACTTTCAAAGGCAAAACTTTGTATTGAATGCAGAACCTCTTTCTGAGCGCCATACAGGCGACTATCTTGAAACTGTATTTGAAAAGATGCTGACAAAATGGAAGATTTCATTAAATGAAGTGCACTGCGTAGTCAGGGATTCGGGCACAAACATAAAAAAAGCACTTTCTCTGGCAAGAGTGAAAACTGTAGATTGCTTTGCACACCAAACTCAGATAGTAGTTAAAAATTAAATTATGAGTCAAAAATGTGTATCCGATTTAATAACCAAATGTAGGTTAATTGCTACGCATTTCAATCACTCCGTTGTAGCCCAAAATGAGCTGAAGAAAATACAAACAAGATTAAATGTTCGTCCACTTTCTGTCATGCAAAATATTCAAACACGCTGGAATAGTAGTTTGCATTTGCTTGAGAGGATGAGCGAAATTAATGAGGCCATTCTGCCTTTATGCTTCAAGCAGCACAAAAATAAAGCCTCTAACAGCTGACGAAAATGACATTTTAAATAATTGTATTAATATCCTTAAGCCTTTTGAAGAATTAACAAATTAACTAAGTCCTTGCATTGAATTAACAAGTTCAGCTGAATCATGTTTGTCAGATGTGATACCACTTGTTTCAATATTGAAAGTTGTGTTAACAAATGTTATTAAGTCTAAGGGAGTTTCAAGGATGACTGAAACATTAATGAAGGAGATGAACGACAGATTTGAAAACCTGGAAAATGATAATGCTTATACAATTGCAACCTTTTTAGATCCTAGGTACAAAACAAAATTTTTTAAACCACTTGTTTCTCAGAATGTTAAAATCAAATTAGGATGCTTATGCGATGAGATGATAGAAACAGCTAAAATAACGCCTTTCAAGAAAAAGCAAAAGCTCTCAGATACAAAAGAAACAAAATCTGTTAGCTTAAGCATTGCTAAATCAATAAAAGATCTTCTAGCTTCCAGCAGCGATGAAGAATCACAGTCAGAAGTGTCAAGGGATACAATATCGACATATTGAAAATTATCTGAAACTCCCACGTTTGGAGGCAGATAAAGACCAACTGGTTTAGTGGAGAGATAATTGCAAAAGTTTCCCTTTTCTTGCTGAGCTGGTAAGGACTTATTTAGCATGTCCTTCAACTAGTGTTGCTAGTGAGCGTTTTTTCAGTGGAGCAGGCCTCATTTACGACGAAAAGCGAACCAAATTTTCACCTGAAAGAGCCCAAAAGCTTTTATTTCTAAAAAATAACTTACCAATTATTAACTTCAAATGGAATATGCGAAACTGTGAAGTGTGAAAATAATACTGAATTACTGGCTATATATATATATATATATATATATATATATATATATATATATATATATATATATATATATATTATATATATTATATATATATATATATATATATATATATATATATATATATATATATATATATATATATATATATATAAACCTTTTTTCAAATGGGTGGAGGTTGGGGAAAGAGGTTGGTGGGGTGTTCAAGAGTTGGGTCCCGTCCCACACACTGGTAACATAGATTCTGAATATTATATTTAAAATTCCAAGAATCTATGGCAAAAACTCTTAAAAAATTAAACTATCCGCATCCGCATCCGCATCTGCGGATATCCGCAATTGAATATCCGCAACCGCATCCGCATCCGCGGATAGTAAAAAATTACTATCCGGTCCACCTCTATATATATATATATATATATATATATATATATATATATATATATATATATATATATATATATATATATATATATATATATATATATATATATATATATATATATATATATATATATATATATTAACGCTGGAACGTATGGGGTCGGCTTGGTGTCCATAATATGAATAATGACCCAATATTAAAACTGTTCTTAAAACCAATTTTAAAATGTATATAATGGTAAAAAGTATGACTTAGTTCACCTAAAAATGGGAAAACTATTTTTCTAATTTCGGAACCATGGGTACTGGATTTTCTGGTTTAAAAACATTATTTAAATATTGAATTACCAGTTTATAAAACATATTTAATGGTTTTTCTTAAAATATTCATTTAAAAATTCATCTTCTTTGGAAAATGGTTTCCAATTTGAACACAATTTAAAAGCTCTATTTATTAAGGTCTTACAGGAATTAATTTTAAATATAAAATAACCGAAGTTGTAAAAGTTCATATCTATATCAGTAAAAACATTCTCCATTGAACCAAAGTCTCAAATATTGTTCCATTTCGTTTTACAGCTACATCTAAAAAATGCAAACAATTCTTGAATTTACGCAGAATTTTTTTGCATTATATATATATATATATATATATATATATATATATATATATATATATATATATATATATATATATATATATATATATATATATATATATATATATATATATATATTAGGGATGGAGTGAAGTATCGGTATCGGTAAGTATCGGTATCAGGTTTCGGTATCGGTTAAAAATGACCGATACCGATACCAGATTTTTTTCATCACTTTGGCTTACATTTTTTGGAATGTTTAATTTCTTTGAATGTAAGTAAAGTTTTGAATACCACGAAACATTGTTTTTCTTGATTTTCCAAATTTTCAATTAATTAATTACTAATTAATCGTTAATTATAATTTTTTGGCTTATATTCTATATCTCTGTAACTACAGTTTCGATTTTGGTCAAATTAGAACAGTTAACTCTTTCTATAACATAGATCAACTTGTTATTCTTAATTGTTTATTTATTTAATTACTTAATTAATTAATTAAATTATGTAATTTTTTATTAATATTACCTAATATTTTGAAACGTCGTTTCCCGATAATTTTGTTTCCAGAACATTGATATGTTGCTTTCCACTAAAAGTTTATTTTTTCAAATGCACAAAATTGTTTTTCAATTTATTTTCACGCCATTTACTTCTTACCATATTTGGTTTGTTTTCTTAAATTTTATTTTTATTTTATTTTTTTTTAATCCGTTAAAACATATTAAGATGTAACCATTATTTATATATTATAATATATATATATATATATATATATATATATATATATATATATATATATATATATATATATATATATATATATATATATATATATATATATATATATATATATATTATATATATATATATATATATATATATATATATATATATATAGTGCCCTCCATTGGGCATAAACCGGGTTAGTGACAGAATGGTCAAGACCATTCCGTTTCACTCCGTTGCCCTTTGGTTGGTTCCTTTTCTCGTTTCACCTTCTCAGAGGGTCTCTAGTGTACCCTCGCCTCATATTGGAGTGTCTATGCTCCCACTTCTCCTTCCCCCGACTCCCTTCTCATGTTCCAAATTCATAAGCCCTTATTCGTACATTACCTTTATGAAAAAAAAAAAAAAAAATTGGTGAAACTCAAAACTGTGGGAGTGGACCCTCGGAGTTTGCAGAGAGCATTACTACTAAAGTGATACTCCCTTGTATGGAGGCGTACATTCCATATTCTTTCCCTTCTACTAGACCTAACGAACTTTGGTTTAACTCTGCTTGTTCTCGTACCATTCTCCATAGGGATGATGCCTTCACAGGGATTACCGTCGTCTTCAAACTCCAGAAACTCATTCAATTTATATTTCATCCCGGAATCGTGCAAAATCTATCCTCTGCAACACCAAAAACTCTTTTCTTCGTTGAAATTCAATAATCATTCTGGTTCTTCTTCACGCCCTTCCTGGCATTTTGCAAAAAATGTAAATCTAATTTTGCTTCTTCCTCTTTCCCTCCTCTAATATCCTCCGACGCCGTTTTGCCTTCTTCTAAAGCTCTCTGCTGACTTTTGCCTCTAATTCAGCCTTAGACTATTCCGGAGCAATTCCTCCTTTTTCAACTTCCCATCTCATTTATGCCTACAATTTTCTGCTCTCTCAGAGCTTAACAACACTAAGAAAGGTATATGGTCCTGATGGTATCCTTCATGAGATTCTCAAAACTTGTGATTCTGAGCTTGTACCTTGATATGGTAAACTACTTCGTCTCTGTCTTTTTGCTTCAACATTCCCTTCTTGCTGGAAGCGTGAGCTCATTCA
>SEYY01022077.1:52500-70000 GCA_009176605.1 Armadillidium nasatum | reverse complement strand
TTCACAGAAACTACAATGTCTACTACACTTTGAATAAGTACATTTCTTAGAGTAAAAACAGCGAATGACTAGTAGTTTATGATAATGAATTGAAGGAAAGAAATAGAAAGAAAAATGGCTTCATGTCTCATAAACTTAAGTCATTATCACTTCGAAGCAAAGCGAAATGAAATGAAATTAACAAAGCAATTTTCGATATGCAAAGGCCTGACTTACAACAGCGATATACTATTACACATTACCACATACTTAAAGCTTTCTTACATATACGTACCCTATTATTTTTATACTATATATATATATATATAATATATATATATATATATATATATATATATATATATATATATATATATATATATATATATATATATATATATATATAATATATATATATATATATATATATATATATATAAAAGTTGTCATTTGGGGGGGGGCAGAGGAAGAGGATCACAAATATAAGTTTTGACAAAGTGATAAATATTTTAATTTAATAATTCAAATTATTGCTGAAGAGTAAAAATTATTTTTAATGAAAACATTGTGACGTTACTCTCCTACTCAATTCAAGGTCAGCCATTCACGAAATCATAAATAACAGATAAATACACTAACTCTGTTGCCTCGATTATTCCCATCTTATATTGGGTCCAGCTTTGCTGCACCTTCAACACATTTTTTTTCCTTTAACACTACAAGCACCAAAAGTTATCATCCCATTGCTAAAAATACTTTTTATTGAATATTTTAATAAATTAAATTTTATGGTTTCACATTCCTGATTTTGTTTATTTGAAGAGTAAATTTCCAATTTTTGTCATCAGGATCTATTAAGACAATAATAATAATAATAATAATAATAATAATAATAATAATAATAATAATAATAATAATAATAATAATAATGGGTTCAAAATTTAATTCTAAAGTAAACTCTTATAAGAATTTATTATTGTTAGATCAAGTATTCAGTCTTTTATGAAGAGTTTATGAAATAATATAAGAAATCTAAGACATCTGAATTCATTAATACATTAAGAACACAATTATTTTATTTAATGTGATGTTAAAAAAAAAAGTCAGGCAAATCATATTTAAATAAATAAACTACAACAGGACAAGTGTTTGCTGATTTATTTATTGCAATAAATAACTAACAAAAATATGTCAAACCCCAATACTACCAAAATACTAAGTGCAAATATAGTACTTCAGTCATATATATATATATATATATATATATATATATATATATATATATATATATATATATATATATATAATATATATATATATATATATATATATATATATATATATATATATATATATATATATATATATATATATATATATATATATATATAGGAACGGTCACGGCTCACGAAATAGCTGTCAGACCCAGTTTGATCAACTCAGGGGACTGTAGCATGACGAAAAAAAAAAAAAAAGTAGATTAGAAACTTTAGGTTACAAAGAATAGCTATTTTGGTAAGAAAAGAGTAGACTTTTTAAGACTATCGAAATTTCGTGACTCAAGAATAGATGACAACTTGTTGAAAGAGCTTTCCCGAGTGGTGAGAATAATTTCATCGAACGCTTGTTAAATTGGGACAATCAAAGAAGATATGATAAAAAAGACTGAGGAGAATGGATTTAACAACATTGACAGAGTGAAAGAGGGATCCCAGGCAATAGTGCCCATGAGTGAGATAGGTAAGGCCGCTATGCGACGGGCCAAGTTTCTGGCAGTTAGTTATGTTTGAAGGTAGAGAAACAATTCCATAAGTGATATTTACATACACAAAGTCTGGAGCCGAGGCCGTTGTCAAAACTCTTTAACATTCCTACGCTTGCCACCAAATGCTGAATCTCATGTGAAGACTGGAGGTAAAATCTGAAGGGAGGAGGCCCCTTCTAATTTAGAGTGGGAGAGAACCAGAGCCTTTGTGATAATCAGAGGAGGCCTATTCAGCTCCTCTGTCAGCAGCTTCATTGACCGTCATCTCCAGATGGAATGGGATCCAGCAAAAAGTGATAATTTCCTTTCGCGAGTAGAGTCAGTGAAGAAACTTCTGGATAACACGCACTAGAAGTTTCTTTGCATGAGGACTTGAAGTACCTGTAAAACACTATGCGAGTCTGGACAGATAACAAAAGATTCAAATCTACTGAGAAGAATTTGCGAGTCATCAGAATAGCTACAAACTCTAGGGTAAACATGTAGTCGAAGAGAAAGAAATTGAGGCAGCGGCCTGGAAAAACTGCAGATATTCAACATCATAACAGACGATTTGGGATAAGCCAGTAAAATATAAGAGGTATGGAATACTGATAGGTCACTGAATGAGACTGAAAGCATGAATGCTCAAAGCTCCGAAGGATGATCGTTGGATTTGATAAAAGAAAACAGGGCGTGGCCTATCAAATGAAACTGATATTTCCAGGATAAGTGGTTGCTTTTAAGAAGCCAGTCATTAATCTCTGCTAAGGTATACATATTTGAATGAGACAATTGTAAACAATATAAGCAAAATGTTAAAACTCTAGCTGTTGAAGTCCGGTAAGAAAGCTAAAAGGTGTCAGATGTAAGTGCCAGAACATCACATAAGAAATGCTGTCTGGACTGAGTGACATTTTTGCATTTCAGCAGTGATATCTAGAATTCAAAGGTGAAAAGGTGGCTGTAATGAGTTTTCACCCTATTGTGTGTAGGAATCTGAAGGTTGTATTTTGGATTTTTTGAAAACACTTCGTATAGTGTGAAACACTAAAGTATTTCAAAAAGTTGTAGCCAAGAACATTTGCAACTGGGCCATGGCAAAAGTGTATCAGAAATGATAGAATACTTGAAAATTCTCTGCACATCCCTCCATACCAAATATCAGTGTTTTTTAAAGTTAACCCAGACACATTAGATCTAAAGTATTGTTTGCGCATGTAACTCTTAATGTAGTGAGATAAACTTTCTCTTTTTACAATTGGCTTGCGAACATTCATAGAACAACCATGGATTGACTAATCTCTGGCTAATGGAAGAATAAGAAACGTGAGGCCCTGTAGTCTGCTGGTTGAGGAAAAGAAGTTGAAGGCATCTTCTATGACGAAGAATGAATTTTCTTGGGTATACAGATAAAGTCGTTGAAGAAAGGAAAGCAAGCCAGTCAACTTTGTCATACCACCATTGTGAGCTTGGAGGAGGTATAAAGGATAGTGTTTTACCCAAAATGATGGGGTGGTGGTAATTCCCACATAAATTGTTAAAGTGGAACTGCTAAAAAAAAAATCCAACACAGAAATCGAGCAAAACAATATACTAATACATGACGAAATGTTGGTACTCATTCATTCATATGTGGAGAGTCCTGTTGTTTAGACAACCCAGCAAAAAAAAAAAAAAAAAAAATAAGTAGCATGTTGGCTTTAGTGAAGATGATCATGTTCCCATATAGTGGATGTCTAGTATTGAAATCCCACCAACAGAACCAGTAGGGTAGGAAGTTGCTTCAAAGAGTCAGTCAGGTCATTTGCCGTATAGTTACAGCTAGATATATATAATCTGTTCAAGAATTCGAAGATGAAAGTGAGTGGTTACAGCATGTAATAGTTTGGAAAGTACAAGATGGGTGTGAGGGACCAAAAAGTTAGCACAAAGTCCGTGTTTTTTAAAATTCGAATAGAAGCAACCTTTTTCATTCATAAAATTGTAACTCTTAAAGGCAGATACATGTTAGTGTGTATGTGTTTAAGAGAATTGTAAACTCTTCAAAGTCTGGGGAATATTGAAGTTCCATCACAGGAATTTTGTCATTATATTGAATTTACCTAATTTATTTGGTTAGACAAGAGAAAACGATAGGTTCAATATGTTTGTGAGAAGTCATTTTTTTTATACTGTCAAAAAAAAAGTCTTTGATATAGGACAATATATCCAAGAGGTAGTGGCAAGTCGTGAATACGAGAATTGGGACTCCATCTCGTCGCCCGCCAAATCCTTGCACCACACAGAACGAACACGATACCTAAAAGATAGGACAGCCTGCAGCGTACTATAGGTAGAGCCTATCGCTAGAGCAGAGATGGACACCTCAGAAGGATAATGGGAGAGGGAACGTTATAGAAGGGAGTTCGGAAATACAAACTGATGCTCATAAAATAAAAGAAAGGGAAAGATTGAAACAGGTAAACACGGAAAGTAAAGAAGAGTATTATTATAATAATAATAAATACTAATTTGTAATAATTAATTAATAATAATAATAATAATAATAATAATAATAGCAAGAGTGGAGAATAAACAAATCGAATACAACAAAAGTTAAAGGAAGCTCTCAGCAATTGCCAAGTATGTGAGATCTTTTTCCTCGGCAAGAAGGCTTCCCTCATGAGGGATTATATATATATATATATATATATATATATATATATATATATATATATATATATATATATATATATATATATATATATATATATATATATATATATATATATATATATATATATATTTTTTTTTTTTTTTTTATGTCTCCTCCGGTGGGCAAAGGCCAGAGGCCTACCAAATTCCACCGGAGTTGGGAAAGGTCTATTTTCATGGTCGATGGTGGCCGACGTGTCCAGACACACGGCGTTTGAAAGTATGCAAGTCAAAGGAAGTTGGGAAAACAGATGAAGGGAGTGTGTTCCAGACTTTACCAGTAGAGTATATGTAAGACTGAGCATAGCGGTTAAGTCTGGGGCCGGAGAGTTGGACAGAGAAAGGATGAGAATGTGTAGAAAGCCGTGTCGCACGAGCTCTTCTCAATGGAGGAGGTATGCAACGAGAGAGTTCAGAAGAGCAGTGTCCGTTGTAATAGCGATAGTAAAGAGAGAGTGACGCAACAATTCGACGGGCAGAAAGAGATTGTAGAGAGTTAGTAAGAGCAGGAGAGTTGATGAGACGAAATGCCCTTGACTCCACCTTCTCTAGGAGAGCTGTATGTGTGGAACCACCCCAGATGTGCGAAGCATACTCCATACAGGGACGAACAACACCCCTATACAGAGCAAGCAACTGGGGTGGCGTGAGATAATATATATATATATATATATATATATATATATATATATATATATATATATATATATATATATATATATATATATATATATATATATATATATATATATATATATATATATATATATATATATATATATATACGTATAATTAAACACCTAGAGGGTATAAGAGAGATATTTGAAAATATTTAAATAAGTAATCTCATTTTATATATTATTTTATATATATATATATATATATATATATATATATATATATATATATATATATATATATATATATATATATATATATATATATATATATATATATATATATATATATATATATATATATATATATATCGAGAGCATATTAATTTTATATGGCAGTAGCTTGGTCAGTTATGACAGGTCGAGGAAGTGTTGACCCTGAGCGATCTGGAGGAGCGCAGGAGCAAGGTCTTCTTGTTAATGTGTCTGAAGAAGCAGTTGTGGCAGTATCCTGACCTGCCTTAAGTTCAAGTGTTTCAATGGAAGGAATACCAGAAGGTCGTCCAGCAATAAGGTCGGAGAGAGCTTGATGAAGGACGGTAAACGGAGGGCGGTGTTGAGGACGCCTCTGCCAGCACCACCGCATCAAATCGTAAACTTCCGTTGGGCAGTTTTCTGGTGAGCTTAGCATACCGCCCTCCTTTAAGAAGTTTACCACTTCCTCGTGCGTCATACCATAATAGGGCTGCAAGGCAAAAGCAAAAATTTCCCACAAACAAACGCCAAAAGCCCAAACATCACTTTCAATCGTGTATTTATTATACAAAATGCTCTCCAATGGCATCCATCTAATAGGAATTGCATCCCTGTCATCACCACAATAATAATCTGCCAAATACATCTTTTGTGAGAGCCCGAAATCAGCAATTTTAACAGTCATGTCTTCGCCAATAAGACAATTTCTAGTAGCAAGGTCACGATGAACAAATTTACGATCAGCAAGATACACCATTCCAGCAGCGATCTGCACTGAAATCCACATCATATCACTGTGAGTCAACTGAGTATCGGAGAATGTATTACCAGATGAGGAACGAACTATGTAATTAGAAGGACTACAAGATCGTAAGAACTCGTTAAGATCTCCTTTTCCCATATACTCGAACAAAAGACACATCGGACGGCCAACAGCACAAACTCCCAAAAGTTTCACTATATTGGGATGGTTGAATTCTGCAAGGGTACAAGCTTCTCTTTCAAAATCAGCCACCATGTCTTGAGTAGCTTCGTCTTTTAATACTTTCACAGCAATTAGGCTTTCTTCTTCTCCAGGAATAAGACCAGAAGCGCGACCCTATAAAATTATCATTTTCAAATATAAATAAGGTGCACTTAGAATGCAGAAATTAAATATTTATTGAGAAAAAAAATTACAAATGATTACAGTAATAAAAAAATGTCAAATATAAATATAAAATAAATAATATATAAACTTCGAAAATTAATGTGTAAATCTTTGTAAACTCGCTGATAAAAATTTTTTTTTAAAAATTGGCATAAATTACGTTTGCAATATTATAGCAAAATTATAAAACTTTAATTTAAAGTATAAATTACAATTTTTAGGAATAAACATAATGAATAAACCTGACCTGAAATACTCTTCCAAATGCTCCTTGGCCCAAATCACGAATGTAAATAATGTTGTTACGGTCATATTGGAGTTTCTCCAGTTTTGGATTAAGAGGAATGTTGGTCTGATGATAGGCAGAATTACTCGGTAATTTGCTCAAATCAATATGGCTACTCTAAAAATTTTTGTAAAATAAACTTTATAAGAATGAGAAAAAGTTGAATTTTTTTAATAGTGATAAAACACTAGATAAGTAACTGATGTAATTTATCCAATAGAAAGCTTAAAATAATATATATATATATATATATATATATATATATATATATATATATATATATATATATATATATATATATATATATATATATATATATATATATATATATATATATATATATATATATTTCTGATAAAGCTTCCGAAATATGAGAAGTCCTTCCTACCTTCTCCGACTATTGTAAATCAATCTCAGACACAATCACTATCATTTATTCTCGTTTTGGTTTTTCTTTTGTTTATCTTCCATATATGTATATGATTTTATATTAGTTGTTCTATAAGCTCTCTTAATTTGCCTTTTTCGCTTCACTTTACTCACCAATCTAATTTCCTTTCAAATTTTGTCGTTTCATCAGCTTTGACAGGGCGATCAACTTTTTTTTCCCCTTTCATGTCAATAAAAATGTTTTCCTAAGAATATGTCTTTCTTCAATGTAAGTAATGTAAGTGTTACATACAGTCTTTGTTCCTAATTCTTTTCCCTTTAACTTGGATAAAGTTTCCAGGTAAGAGAATCTAAGTGTGTCATATGGTATTTCCTTCTCAGCTAAGTCGGAGCTTATGGTAAATCTTTCCACAATTCAGCATCGTGTGTGAAGATTCTCTTTTTTTTTTTTTTTTTTTTTTTAAGTTCATATCTCACGGGCATTGCCCTAATCGAGGAGAGGAACTTTTCTAGATAGTATATACCTAGGATCCCCAAGTGAGATCGAACTGGCGCCCTCAAGCACGTGAGTTAATCACTCTACCGTTTGAGCCACGGTAGCAGCATGTTTTTGATATTTTCTTATTTCAGATATATTTTAAATATATTAACAATTAAAAATTTAAAATATTTTTATTTAATACACCCATTTGCCATATAACTCACTCACTAAGCAATTAAGGAAAACTCGCAATCAACGTTTACAACTGAATAAATTTGATGAAGATAAAGAGGAAGGAACCTGGTATCATATAATATATTTATTGTTCTACATCTGATCAGACAAGACTTGACAATCCTAATGACCTTGTATACCTTACCCTTTTTTAATGTTTTATAATTCTCACTGGCAGTCCATTCTTACTTCAAGCTTATATTATAGTGGTCAACTGTGGTCTTCTTTTAAGTTACAAAGTCTTGTGTCTTATTGAAATAGAATATGCTTATTAGTAACAAGATTACTTTAACTTCAGTTTGGATTTCAGCAAGTGGATAAACTATCTCCAGAGATAAAACTTCAACTTTACACTCTGAAGTTTACCCAACAGTTTAAAACTATCACCTATCATTACCGTTTGAAATTAATATTCATCAAGAAAAAAAATTGTATTCTTAGGGTTGGTAAAGATGAGTTTAATTCTCTTTAATTTGGATAATAGGAAGAATAATTTGATCTTCAAAAGCATTATCAGTAAGTCTAATAACATCAAAAAATTTTTCACATTGCCTTTCCGCTTGTATTTCAATGTCTACTCCAAAATTATGGGCTATGTAAAGAAAAAGGAAGGAGAATCTTTTAGGTTACAGTCTCTGTCATGTTAATTAAGAACAAGCTCGAAAACTTCTAGCATAAAACGAACTGTCCTAGATCACGTATAGAAATAACAGATCATTATAAAAAATGTTCATTACAAAAGTTTTTGTGTCCGTTTCTAATATTCATTCGTGGCATTATATCTGTCACTTCATCAATCTATCCAATTTTATGTACAGATTATACAGGGGTAGTCTTAAAAGCAAATGATTTCTGATCTTTCTTGCAACTCTAACTGGAGTAGAAAACATTGTTGTTCTCAAAGAATGACAAAAACAATTTAAAATAGTCATGTTAATAACAAAACTAATGGATAATGAAGAATTTACCTCCAATATAATGAAAACAAAATGAAGCAATAATTGGAAAAACTTCAAACTCATTATATACAGTAAACATACTTCAAAAACAGCTCCTGAAACAGTAACCAGCTAAGAGTTATCAACTAGGGAGATTATATGGTAAAATAAAATATGTTTACAATTTCTATTTATTATTATTATATTTTTATATATTATATTATATTTCACCTATAAAATGAACGTTATTAAAAATTAAAAAATAAAAAATAAAAAATAAACTCTAAGCATTTCTCATTCACATTTTTAATGTCTCAAGAAATTGTAAAGGAAAAATTCTTTTTTTAATCTTTATCATAAAACTAGAAATGCACACACACACACACTAAATTTCAAGTGATTCTGTTATTTACAGAAAATTGTAGTAAACAAAAATTAGCTTCAAACCAACTAATAAAAATATATTAGATATATGTTCATTGTAGCAAACTTTATGAAAAACTAATGGTAAAACGTAATAATAAAAGCCTTACAAGCAGAGACAGGGGCCAGATGCCTATTAGTAACCTACTTTTAAAATAATGTACTTTATTAAGATAATATAAAATGTGTTGAAGACTATAATTATCATCCATTTCTTAATTTAAAAAACAAAAACCGCAAGTGCTTAATAGCAGTAAAAGGTGTAATAAACAAACTAACCTACAAACTGACAGAACTAACTCTCAATATTAGTATTCTAAAACTTATTCAGTTAGCATTAAGCTAAATAAATATTAATGAACTAAAAATCTAAATTATTTAGCTTGGCTGAAAAATAACTTTATAATCAAAAAAAGAAAATATACTCTCTTCATAATGTATTTGATTTCGAGTATCATTAGCAGATTAAATTTCTTTATTACTAGCGAGCAAATACTTTAACATTCAAAAAGAAACCCATAAAGCACATTAAAAAGACAACTCAAAATTACAGTTTTTCCGGGACCAAATCCACATACCATTTCTAGATTAAGAAAGACCACTTAAGAAGACCCTTGTTTTGAGTAGAAATACATATGTTGCCTTTCAAAGAGAGAGGTATGATGTAATTCTTACTCTGATGCATCCTAACTAATATTTTTAAAAAAAAAAAAAAAAAAAAAAAAAAAAAAAAAAAAAAAAAAAAAAAAAAAAAAAAAAAAAAAAAAAAAAAAAAAAAAAAAAAAAAAAAAAAAAAAAAAAAAAAATAAAAAATTTTTTTTTTTTTTTTTTTTTTTTTTTTTTTTTTTTTTTTTTTTTTTTTTTTTTTTTTTTTTTTTTTTTTTTTTTTTTTTTTTTTTTTTTTTTTTTTTTTTTTTTTTTTTTTTTTTTTTTTTTTTTTTTTTTTTTTTTTTTTTTTTTTTTTTTTTTTTTTTTTTTTTTTTTTTTTTTTTTTTTTTTTTTTTTTTATTTAAATAAGCCAACAAAACTGCAAAACCATTGGAATAAAGTTAAAAGAATAAAATTATTTTCTAAAATGAAAAATAATTCTTAATTACCTGCACTGCCTGTTGTGGTTGATGATGAGAGGTATCAATTGGTCGCCTCAACTTGATGATTTTAACTGTAGAAAGAATACACAATGCCACTAACAAAACGAGAAAAAGAACAGCTCCTCCTCCAGCCAAAAGAATAAATGGACTAAACAAAACGTCTCCTTCAAGCAGTGAAAATTCTTCTTCATTTAATGGCTCATCAGATTCTAAAATTTATTTTACAATTCATATATATATATATATATATATATATATATATATATATATATATATATATATATATATATATATATATATATATATATATATATATATATATATATATATATATATATATATATATATATATATATATTAGTTATGGGATCCGCATCTGCGGGGCATTTTCATCCAAATTAACATCCGCATCTGCAAATATGAAATTATGACATCCGATCCATCACAATATATATATATATATATATATATATATATATATATATATATATATATATATATATATATATATATATATATATATATATATATATATATATATATATATATATATATATATGAAAGGTTAAGCCAATATTAAAGGTTTCCATATACTCATTTAATACAATGTGAACGTTTCAAACCTTATCTCGGTCCGTCTTCAGCACAAAATAAATTTTACAAATTTCTATTTAAATACAATCAAAATATAAATTCATTAACTATAAATAAAATATTTCAAATAATAATAATTACAAAAAAATAATAAAATTTAAATAACAATATTGATTTTAAAATAAAATAAATAAAAAACAAGACTAAAATCGAAATTAGCAACACCAAGAAATAATAAAAAGGCTGGACTATTTTGGGAAAAAGGACTTCATCATTGTGTGAAAAGAACAATAGAAGACTCTTGATCATTTAATTGTGGGCAATGAATTTTTATATATAAAACTTCAAAATCCTGCGATCAAGAAGGGAAGACAAATGTTGGATAGAGAAATTACAAGAAGAAAAAAGGTGGGTATCTCCATAGTCTCTTATGCAGAGTGTTCAGGAGAGTAAAGATTAAGGTCAGTTCTAAAGGAAACTCCTATATGCTTATCCTCACTTTTAATTGTAGAACGACCGGGGACCCTGTCCCGGCCCCGGCTAAAAATCAGGGTTAAAATGGCAAATTATACTTTAGGAGACGGTCCAATTTCATAATTTTTGTTAAATTTTCAGCCGATTCTCCTGAAATTTTCAGTGTATATAGTTTTTTCCCGGTGAAAAATGTCCATTTCTAGCGTTTTTTCTGTCTATAATGGTTAAAAGTTTTTTGGGAAATTTGACCCTTTATCAAATGAATGCTGGGGCCAAACCACTTTTTGGAATGACCTGAAATTTGGATTATATATATCTATAATTCTATGGGCTACAAAAACTTTTAACAGACTTTTGTTCCCAGAGTTATAAAAAAAATGTTATAAGCCCAAAATTGACGAACTATCAAAAAACATTTTTTTGAAAAAAAATCCATCTTTTCAAACAAAAAAAATTAAAAAAACACTACAACCATAAAATTTCTTAATTTTGGTGGATATATAGAGGAGGGATGAGGCTATAAATTCCTCTCTATACTCTATTCGATGCGATTCGTTGGTTTCAAGATATAGCCTCTCAAAAAAAGTTCATTTTTGAGCAATTTCAAAAATTCCCAAAGTTTGAGAGGCTATATCTCGCTTCAAATAGCATTTAATAAAGTACTAAAAAAAAGTTGTAGCCCTGTCCCTCCTCTAAACGATATCCAAAAATTCCTCCTCAAAAATTTTGATCCTGAACTTCAACACACCCTTCACTTTTTAAACTCACATTCTCCAAATAATTAATAAAATATAATTCTGCAAACAGGATGATATTTTATTAACATTCCCACAAAATAAATTTTACAATAAGTCAAAACATCCTCACCTTGCCATACAAAGGGTTTATATGTCCCTCACTTAAGAATGCATCTCTAACTTGGTGCTCTGCCACTGCTCCCTTAAGCATAGAAAAAGTACAACCTCTCAAACCTCTGCACTACTAATCATAACAGGCGGTATGCAATACTAAAACCACTTCAATTACACACACATGCGCAAGCACACACACACAAACACACACAAAAAAAAAAAAAATTCCCCAATAGGATACTTGAAATGCTACAAACAATTTGAATTGAGAACCCTAAACCAAGATCACACCTCTGCCACTAAACCTCAAGGACGCCCTTAACAAAGCATTCAATACAGTTCCCAGTCACTTCTTAATTAAAAAAATATTCTTAACCCAAAACTTCACATCAAAAAAAAAAAAAAAAAAAAAACATTCCCTCTGGTCACTCAGTAATTCATCCAGGGTCGTAAAATATCACAGACACACAAATTACACCATATAGAGTTCCCCAGAGAACTTTTCTCTTTCACACCTTTTTCAAACTCTTCATGCACGATATACTCAAACTCATATCCTCTTTCATATAAATAGTTATGCTGACGACAACTACAAACCCTACATAATGCATCCTGTAACATATAAAATCCATAACTGGACATGACAATGGCCAATAATTCAACAGCCCGCACACCAAGGACAAACAAAAACACACTCGCATAATACTATTTACACATCTACAACACAACTTCTTCTCCATCTCTTGGCACCCCACTATTAAATATATTTACACACAGATAACTCAAAGAGCAATCTCCGTATACCCAAACATCATACTCCAAACTTATACACCAAAAATATCATTCAAAGAACCTCAGACAAACATTGTCTAGATTTCATTCTGGTCACCACCTCTCCTTTCAAGATTAAAGCTTAAGAAAAAAGCTACCACTCTCTCCGCTGCCAAAGATGTCGCCACCACTACCAAATCTCCAGACGATACAAGATACCTATTTTATTGAACTACCCGATCCTGACCACCCAAGACTCATGCACTTTTATTTTCCTAAATGATCTCGCTTGTAACTACCCCATGGATGATAACTACCTTTAGAAAGAGAAAAAGAATCCGAATTAAAAAATGGATTTAAAGACTACATGCGAATTAAAAGTAGATACAAAGACTTAGAATATAAGCAAGATGCTAAAAGAAGATAGCTGTTTAAATTAATCTTATCGATATCCACAAAACTCTCAAAGTACATTCAAAGTTCAACACAAGACTCTCAAAGTACATTCAAAATTCATTCATTGAAAAATTAAAATTCGGTTTGAAAGGGGTTAAGTTTTGAGTTACTGGAGTCCTCAAGGGCTAAAATTATAATTTTAAACAAAGCAACAATTATTTTAAAAGTAAAACTTGCCAGTAAAAAAACTGACATAAAACCAGCTCAGAAAGATCCAAAAAGCTTTTCCTTTTTTTTAAGAAATCGTGTAAACATTCCAATAAGCGTGCATGAACTATCAAGTAGTCTCATATGAAAATCTTTTTTATGGATGATCAGCAATTACACTTACCGCAAAGAGGTATATCGCAGTATTGCCAACGTATGTCAGGATCCATTGTGTAGCACCAAGGATGAGGTTCTTCTGCTCCTGCATTTCTGCAATAATTTTCAGCCCCTTGAATTTCAGGAAATACATCAGGAGGAGAATTCACATGAACATGTGGTTCATGAGAGTTCCAGTGTTGACAAGGTATGCCATCTTTAGTAACGTTTACAGTACCCATATACCATCGACCTCGACCTTTCACACAATCATCTAAGCAAGAAATAGACATTTACAAATTAATACTCTGAAAAAGGAAAAAGTAGTTTAAGTCATTCAACTTAAAATTGAATGATAGTGATTTGGAGATCGTTTGAATCTGATTTATATAATGAATATAATTTAGAAGGAATAGGAAGTATGATAGAAGAGAGTATTCTAAAGTTCTCTTTAAAAAATTATACAAACTTAAACAACTGGAATTCCACAAAAATTCAATAACAAAAACTATAATAATAATAATAATATTAAAATAAATAAATAAAGATTTAATAAAACATTTAATATTACAAAAAGACTCACAGGTTATTTCCTCTTCATTTACAGATGTAAGAGCAACATGAGAGCATGTTTGTTCTTCATCTTCTTTATACATGGGAAGATCATCACAAACGGGCAACTGAAAGTGTTCTCTTGCTCTGGATTCTCCTTTCTGAAAGTCAAAAGATATAGTCAACATAATAAAAATAAATTGAAATAAAAAATTAAAATGTTAAAAAGAAATTTATTACTATATTTAAATAAGCATTTTAATAAAAACAAATCCTTTCATTACCTTGTTTCTCTCCGTAATAAGAAGCCACTCATTCACACAAAAAAGATGCTGAACTGCAACGCAATCCTGATGACAAAGGGGATATCCTTGCTGATATGAACCTTCTGTCAAGTGACATTCGGGAAAAGCAAAGCGACACAGAAGTTTCTATATATATATATATATATATATATATATATATATATATATATATATATATATATATATATATATATATATATATATATATATATATATATATATATATATATATATATATATATATATATATATATATATATATATATATATATATATATATATATATATATATATATATATATATATATATATATATATATATATATATATTAATGGTAGGCAAGGGAGATAAAGACCAGCTAATATAATTTCATGGTTAGAATTTAGTAAAATTACAATTAATGTAAATAATAAAGTAAAAATAAAGAAGTTAAAAAAAACAATCAACGATGCTGACATAAAATGAAATAATAACAAATACTCTGAAAGAAACTTTTATTTGGTTCTATTTCTATACTAGACGCCTCATTCAAGTTCTTTTGATAATTATTACAATGGTTTTAGCATATAAATAGTGAAACTGGATCTTCTTTGTGTTTTTGTTCAAGCTCTCACTGAATTTTTGAAAAACGAGCAATATGAAAAAAAAGACCCTCCATTCTATAACTCATTTTGATTTTTTTTTTCTTTTATCACAAATACCAATACCACTATATATAATATAAGGTAATAATTACATTAACATTTGTGATATATATATATATATATATATATATATATATATATATATATATATATATATATATATATATATATATATATATATATATATATATATATATATATATATATATATATATATATATATATATATATATATATATATATATATATATATATATATATATATATATATAAAAGGATAAAGTAATGGTATGAAAGTTAGGTTTTGAGAAATCCCCCTTCTTTGGCACAGGCTGAAAACAGAAAGGAAAAGTTGAAGTTTATAACATAGACAAAAAGTTCACAAAGCCACTTTGCAGACTCGTAAACATAAGCTTTGAGAAATACAGAGTAATAGCACCAAGACCATATACTTTTGTTACACGCATAGATAGCAAAAATTATTTTATATTAAATTATAATGTTAGGAATAAATGAGTTGGGAGGGGGGGGGGTCATGTTGGAGGAATTGTCTGACGTGGGAATAGAGGCAAAGGTCTGAGTGAAGAGTTTAGCGTCAACATAAGGTAAACAACAATTGTGCAAACAAAAGACACTAGTGGAGGGAAAGAGAAAAAAGCAGTTAGATTTACCTTTCCTTCCTTTTATCTGTAAAAATGCCAGAAAAGCATGAGGAAAAAGAACCGGAAAGATCTTTGTATTTTCGTTTTTTTTTTTTTTTTTTTTTTGTAAGAAAGATCCTGAACGATTCTGGGATACAACATAAATTGTATGAGTTTCTGGAATTTGAAGGCGATAGTAACTACTGAAAGCAGCGTCCCTCTAGATAATAGTACAAGAACAAGCAGAACAAGTAGAATAAAACCAAGGTTTATTAATTTTAAATAGAAGGGAAAAAATATAGAATGTATGACTCTATACCAAAGAACAGCACCTCAGTTTTAAGCTTCGTGCATTTGTCTAAATATTTAGTTACCATTTGTGACATGGTACAGTCAAGATCTATTGAATTAATCATTTATAACTACTAATATTTTCACTCACTTAATAACAAGCAATATAATAGACAGTGACAACCTATTAGCTTATAATTATTCTTTTTCTTGTGAACAAAGCTTAACTTATAAATTAACTCCCTATGTAAATTGGAATCTCATTAATTATTAATGACTATGGATAATTTTATAAATCTTTACATCCCTTCTTTAATAGTTTTGATTTTAGGTTGACCACAGCTTGGAAAGTTTCCCAGTTTTGGTATGTGGTTTTAAAACAAAAATAAATATTCGTAATTCTATTATCTTCAATTATGGTATGATTAAAATTCTTTATTTATCTGACTAATCCTTAATTTTAAATTATCATAAATATTTATTAATTAAATATACTATAATTAACAATACTTTGTGAATTTGTTATAAACCAAAAACTTTGTAAAATAGGATACTACCCTTTTGAAAATTTAATTTTGCAAATAAAACTAAAGTATAAAAATGGGGTGAAGCCCAAAGACTGTACCAAACTGCTCTGACATCAAATAGCCCTAATATTTATGCGTCAAAATTAAAAACCATTTAAGAGCTCTACTCATATTTATCGTGCAAACTAACCAAATATGTTTTGCCTTCATGGTTTTTCTTTTAGTGTTAATAGTTCACAAATTCGCAACCCCCGATATGCCTATGAGGTAGGCTTTATTTGTCTCTTAAAGAGTCATATTAACCAACCACAGGAAATGTACATTAGTCTTGAAATCTTCAGCAAACTACTATTAACAGACATTATTAGGCATTTTGATAATCAAAGTTGATATAGGTTTCGTAATGGCATATGTTACAAATAGCCACTGTATCAATATAATACTTATGCGGCATTTTTGGTAGTAGCTTGACCAGATGTTCTGACCAGCCTTGGTCAATACTACCTAAGAGAAATTTTTCCTCCTCTACACCTACTTGTGGTATGCCTTGTAAGAGTTATACGTATAGATGTGAAACAAATTAATTCAAATAAAAATCAACATACAGAAATATATTCATGTTAAAGTGAAATTTATCATTCTTTGAGCTAACTAAATGTGAATGTTAGTCATACTAACCTTTTGTTGTATTAGTTTTTAAGTATTTTTATGTAACAATTAAAAATTTACTATGGTATTTCATTTATTGAAAATGGATGAAGGATATATATATATATATATATATATATATATATATATATATATA